>AWWV01013115.1:0-21235 GCA_001974805.1 Corchorus capsularis
TTTAGGGAGTATGTATTAATATTAAATATTTAATTATGAAATGGGGTATGTGTCAACTTCTTAACCCGTTTATGGAGTCCAAAATTTACACTGACAGTGTATTGTATAATAATCCTATAAGAAAATTTATACAATACACCGTTAGTGGAGTTTAGCAGACTGCACGTGCGTGGTTTAACTTTAAGAGTTGACATGTGTACCCTTAGGGAATATGTATTAATATTAAATATTTAATTATGAAATATGGTATGTGTTAACTTCTTAACCCTCTTATGGAGTCCAAAATTTACACTGACAGTGTATATATTACACCGTCAGTGGAGTTTAGCAGACTGCATGTGCGGGGTTTGACTTTAAGAGTTGACATGTGTACCTTAGGGAGTATGTATTAATATTAAATTTTATATTTAATTAATTATGAAATAGGGTATGTGTCAACTTCTTATCCCGCTTATGGAGTCCAAAATTTACACTAACAGTGTATTGTATAATAATCCTATAAGAAAATTTATACAATACACCGTCAATGGAGTTTAGCGTACTACACGTGCGGAGTTTAACTTTAAGGGTTGACATGTGTACTCTTAGGGAATATGTACTAATATTAAATATTTAATTACTTATGAAATGGGGTATGTGTCAACTTTTTAACCCGCTTATGGAGTCCAAAATTTACATTGACATTGTATTGTATAATAATCCTTATTATAAAGCTTACGGTGTTATTAAGATTAGAAAATTATATCATCCATTGTCAGTAGAGTTTAATAGATTTTAATTCGGGGTTGAAGGGTTGACATGTACCTTTTTAGGGTATATTTTCAATATTCAATACACTATTAATTAAGTAATAAAGTGTATCTGTTAGTTTTTCAGTCCTTTGTAGTATAAAAACTCTATTGACGATTTATCAAATAATTGTCAAGAAAATGATGTATGTATTACTTTTTTAACCTACGTGTACAATATAAAAATTTCACTGACGTTGTATTACATAATTATTCATTAAAAAGAAACAATAATGTTTTTCTACATATTATAAAGATTTAGTAAAATAAATATTTAGTGATATTTTTGAACAAATTACTAAAAGTTTTAAAGTATGGGTAAAATAAAGATTTAATAATACTTTTTTCGTTTAATTTTGCAACGTAATTAAATTTTTATTACAAAATAATGTTCATTTCTTATCAAGTTTGCTGCTAACTAAAATTCAAATATCATGTGATTAATGAATTATTCATAAATAAATTATAATTTTTAATATTTACTTTAAAATTTGAACAAATCCCAGTGCAACGCACGAATTCTAACCTAGTTTCCCCCCTAAACACAAGTGACATTTTTCTCCTGATCTTTTAATATGGAATTTTTTTTTGGCCAAAAATAATTTGGAACTTTACTAAGATAAAAACTACTTATAAAAAAATCTACGGCAAAAAAGTAATAGACTATAAAAAAATCTGGATAATTTTCTCTTAGAATTTTAATATGAAGCTTTTACCCCTACACTATCAAATTGGGACAATTACTTCTAAGAAATACTGATGTGGCATTATGTCACATCAACAATTTCCGATAATTGAGGGAAATTATCCTGATTTTGATAGTTTAGGTGAAAGTTACAGATTAAAAGTTCAAGAGGAATATCATTTTTAATGATATAGAATCGAATTACGAGAGGTAGGGCGATCCGATATCTTTAGTGCCAGCTCCAAGTCCAACCTCCAAGTTCTACAATAATTTTATTATTATTATTATTATTATTATTATTATTATTATTATTATTTACAAGGGAGATAGTCCACGTTGGCGCGTCGGACGTCTTTAATTTTTTGTTGTGAAAAAATATTTTTATATGAATTTTTCTTTCTTCTTTTTAAACTATGTGAAGGAAAAAATGATTAGCAAATTCATAATCATCATTTGAATCTATTTTGGAAAAATTATCTCATAGATACATATAGTCATTATTTTCTTCAATTTAAAACTTATAAATGAAAATAGTTTTGAATTTAAAACATGTTTACGAATATAAAACATTACTAATGTAAAAAACTATACTCAGTATAAATGGTATAAATAGTATAAATTGGTAGTTATAAATACTATGTGCTTATATAAAACGAAACAATTAGTTATAAAAATTTTTCGGTGCTTATATTAATTCGTCTGGCGTTCTATAATTTTATATTTTTATTCTAAAAACTCTAAAACCCTGTGGGTAATGTTTTAAAATTTATTATTTATTATTAATTTGGGGCTAAACTTGGTGTTTATGTGGGTTTCTTTCTCTTTGGATTTTTATAAAATTATGCTTTTATATGGAGTTAGTTTGATAACATGAGTAAGAAATTCAATTTTAAAAATTTATTCTGGAAAAAAGTATATCATAGTTATATACTTGTAGTATTTGATGCAACTATATATCATTTGCTGTAAATTTAAGAATTTCCTCGTAACATAGTCTTGCATTACATATAAAATATGACATATGATCCTGTCTTGTAATGAAAAAAAAACATTTCTAAAAACTAAGCCTAAATTGTTTCCAACATTGATACTTAAATGTTTACAAAACACATAAATTATGCAAAATACAAAAAACCTTCAGCAATCACAAGCTTCTCTCAAACAACAGCTTCCAACTTTTCTTCCCAGGTCTCCAATCTTTCTTCGGCTCTTCTGGCTCAACCTGTTAATATTTGTAAAAATAGTTTGCAGACTTTATCCTTCCACCAAGTAGGCTTGCTGTCGCAATTAATCATAACGAACCTCATAACTGGTTACAAATGCCTGTTAGGCATTCTAAAATAAGAGCAACCGAAATATAAGACTAAGGAAAAGCAGTTAGAGCAATGGCTGCATAAAACAAAGCCCTAACTCATAGTGAATTTTTTTCAATTTAGCATATAATAGAAAAGATCTTACTGAATGATTACCTAAGTTGTTCAAGAACTCAAGTTTCCCACTACTTGTACTGGCTACAACTTGTAAGCACCAAATACCTTTTTGCCAACGGCAAAAAAAAGGACTGCAGTTCACCCAAAATTGAACCAAGAGGAAACAGTAGAAGGAAACTCAAAAAAGGAACTTCAGAAAACTTGACTAAGGAGTAATACGAATTTCAAAAGAACCCCAACAGAAACAATGGAGGCAAATGTCAATCGAAGTGAATTATTCTTTGATAGAAATACTAAGTCTGAGAGTTCGACATAATGCAGAATTCCAAGAATAATATATACAGATAAAAGAGATAAAATTGTAAGTCTATAAGAACTTTGACTTTAATCACAATTCTATCCAAATTTTTTTAAGTTCTACCATTTACGTATCAAAATTTATAGTGGATGTCCCATCTAAATTTGATTGGCAAATAGGTGACAGAACTTTCCTGCATTTACACACCAGAATACCCCAAGAGCTTAGTCGCATCTAATATCCTGCTCATTCATTGTTAATATACATACATATGACATATGCATCTTAAAAGACTAACAATCTTGCTTCTTATCTACAATCCCGTTTGTTTCCTATCTATCTCAAGGGAAATTAGAGCCAGTCTCAGTGACTTTGAAGTGCTGGGGCTGCTGCCCAGAGCAATGAATATTCCAAGTATTTGAATCTGTCAGGTACGCTTATGGAAATATATAGTACTTTTTTTCAGACCAATGACTAATAAATTACCCCTGTCTATTAATCCATATGTTACCAATATCGAAGACCTCCCTATTTAATTGCAAGTTTCCTATAACAAAGCTCTATTGTTTAGAGCTGTAAACTGACAAATTTCAAGTTTAGAAGCTAGTAATCATAAGGAAAACTTTTGCTATTTGCCAATTCTAGTTAATTCGATTGGAAGGAAAGGGAAACGAAAAAGGCTACTCACCAAACTGCTCAGAAATAGCTTTGCACTTCCTCAAACCTTGATAAGCCCTTCCTCTGTGTACCGAAACCATTTCAGGTATTCCCTCTACACCTCCGAGTTCCGAGCGTCAGTGGGATGAAGGAAATAGAATTGTAAATACTTGCCTGAGATCTAATCACTTCAAACCATTATCAAATACGAATGATGGAATAAGTATGGTCCTAAGAAACTATAATTCAGCTTATCATACAATGAGATACGTTAGGCTAATGAATGAACATTCTAGAGAATTTAATACAATGCGAAAATAAAACATGCAAAGCGTTCGAGTTAATTTCATTACCAAGCTTTTAGTTCATACGGTATACCCAAACTTATCCTTCTTCTACATCATGAGAGCATGAATTTCCCGTTCGCCCTTCCATAATTGCACTCAAATTCAAGTAGATTTCTGCCACTGTAACTTAAGTAAAACACCATCAGCATCTAAAACAGCAGGGAAAATTCTGATGAATAATTTTTACATTTACTTAAAAAGCATGTATGAGAACATTGAATATAAAATATGCTGAGCAATAAAAGTTACGTATGCCAAAATGAAAAGATTTGCAACATTCTTGCCTTGGGCTTTGAGAAATTTTGCAACTCAATCTGAAAATGGAGCTCATCATGTTTTGGGAAATTACTTAGAGGTAGAACTGGACAATCCTCCTTGGCATAATGCATTTGAGGTTTCATTTTGAACTACAAAGAAATATAGCAGCAGGTTTCATTTTCACCTATACCGCATCATTATCTCATATATTCAACTAAAAAACATGAAGAAATCCATGAATAGCACAGGCCAAAGAATGTTAAATATGGAACATATATATTTTTCAACCAATAAAAAAGGATAATTGTCAAATGAGACACAAATGCATATAATCTCAAGAAATTAGACCATAGGAAAAAAATGAAAACAAACAAAGAAACTCATGGCACAAATCACAAACATATGAGGTAATGATATGTAACAACTGAAGAAAAAAATCTGCAAAGTTTTCCCCCTTTTTTAGTCTAAATGAAGCAATATAAAAGGGTAATACATATTCTAAAATACTATCACCTTCACTCACATAAAAATACAGTTTGAAAAAATTAACAGTTGCATCAAAAAAATTCAGTTTTCCACAAAATAGAAGAAGATATAGTCTCTTTACCCCCAAAGAATCATACACAATGGTGACACTGCAGTTTCATTTAACTTCCAAAGCTAATAATGGAACAGTCAAAACTCTGAAAAGCAAACAAAGATTTAAATGATTGAAGAAAGCTGAATTTTATTGAATTTAAAATTGAAAAGAGATTGAATCTAACTTTAGGTGCCTTTTTCGGTTTAGTGTAAAGGAGTTCAGGGGAGAATTTGTGGAGGTCTTCATCAACCGGTTTAGGTGTTGGCCTTGTCAGAATAGTGGGGCTTGCTATTGCTGCTTCCTTCACGTTACCCACCTCCAAATTTTGCTTTTTTCCTTGTTTAAAATGCGACTCATGCACTTTAGCCTGCAGCCAGATTTTCACTCATTATTACCCAACAAAATATAAATACCCATTTTCAGTTTTGCCCATAAACTAAATTCTTTTGGCGTAAATAGAAGAATTGGTTAACCACTTCCAATTTTCACACAAATTCCTTATCAAAATAAGTCAAATAATATTACCTAAAAGCTTCAGACAGTAAATTAAGAGAAGGACTGCTTAAACCTTTAGAAATTAGAAGAACACATCCCTATTCTCAACTCGTTGAGAATCTTGCAGAACACATCCCTAGGCTTTTGGTATTTGCAGCCATATCTGAATAAAATTATACAGCAAACGATGAACAAAAATTAATTACTGTACAGAAAAAGTAACAGACCGTGCTAATCTGATGAAGAGGCGGCGTTACCTTCACCCTGAATTCAAACATGTATGATCAATTGATATATATACAATATAAGAAATTTTGAACGAACAGAGGAAAAAAGGAAAGAAGCGACAGACCGGCTACGCTCAATGTACTTTACGTGAGCAAAGAGAAGGAAAAGCATATCGAGAAGCAAATGAGAGATGGATGCCGAATCAATCTCCTGCTACAATTCAAGACATTTTTTTAAAAAATAGAAACAAAAAAGAAACAAAAGAAAAGCAATAAGAAATTACTCAATCAAAGTCAGGAGGCTTAGCAACTATTAGCAACATGTATATCCACGGCTTGGGTTTCAAAATGAATCAAGAATTCAGAAATCAAAAATGTCAATGAAAATGAAAAGAAGATTAAAAAAAGCAGATGAGGTAGGGAGCAAAGGGTTTCACTTTCATGGGTTTGGACCGGTAAGCTGTTTGTTCGTGGTGGAAGCGGTATATGATGATTTCGTGGCTCAGTGCAGCAAGGATTTCCAGAGCGTGATGACTTGCCTGAAATTTGCGCAAGGGAAGCCACTACTCTGTCGACCGAGTGTTTTAGCTCAGCACCAACGCCGTCTACCAAGCCGGTTGGAGCAGGAAGGGCAGGTGAAGGAGTGAGAGAAGAGAGAGGAAGAGGCATGAAGGTAAAAAGAGAGGGGAAAATGACGTCTTCCCTTATGTTCCCAAATTGTCTTTTGAGGTCTGATTTTGGGAGAAGAAGCATCGGTTTTGGAGAGGGAGAAACATTTAACAGAGACCTAATAACATAACATTAATTACATTCACACATCAACCGCATCATGGAGGGTTGAAAACTAATGCAATGACAGAAAAGAGCAGAGAGGATAGAGAAACCTAAGGAGTTTTATGTGTCCTTTTGAGTAATCTAATAGGGTGGGAAAAAGACAAAAATAGGACAGGTCTCTGGCTCAACAGCAAAAGTAGGGGGAACTCTTAGTAATTTTGGTAGGGGTTACAAATTATATATAGTTTTAATTCGTTGATGCATTTTAGCTAACTGAAAATATATAAGTTGATCGGCCCGCGCTGGCCTTACGGGCGTTCTTGTTTTAGAATCATTATTTATCAGCATATATTAAAATATTTTCGCCGTAAATTTAAAATGGAGACCGTGTTTTGACGTGTTTATTGAGATTTCTATTTCTATTTTTAAGGTACGGATTTTTCAAAAAATAATCTTTTTCAAAAAATAAATGATAGGGAAAAAAATAAAGTCAATAAATACAGCACTTGTGGAATTGACAAATGAGAGGGTGCAATTAACTAAATGTGGTTCGAAGAAATCTTGTAATTACCAAAAGGTAAGAGAAAGAATGAAATAAACGAATATGACATGCGACTTTTTGAGTCATTTGTCAATTGAGAAATAACCAAAAAGTTTAGTTATTTAATCTCCTTCAAGAATCAAAAGTTAGGTCATTTAAGTAATCTGCCAAGTAGGTAAAGACGAAAAAGATTAGTTCTCTAGCTCATCATCAATCCTTGATGGGGATATTTTATTAATTCCACTACTTTATTCAAGTCCATTGAGAAATGACCAAAAAGATTACTTAACTAATCCCCTCAAGAATCAAAAATTAGGACATTTAAGTAATCTGCCAATTAGGAAAAGACAAAAAAAAAAGTTATCTACTTCCAAAAGCAAGCCTTGGTAGGGATCTTTTAGTAATTCCACTACTCTATTAAAATCAATTGAGAAATGACCAAAAAGTCTAATTATTTAATCACCTTAAGAATCAAAAGTTAGGGCATTTAAGTAATCGGCCAAGTGAGAAAAGACGAAAAAAATTAGTTCTCTCGCTCCTCATTAATCCGGGGTAGGGATCTTTAAGTAATTTCCATATGTTTATTCAAATAATATGTAGTATATATGATGGTATTTGGTGCAAAAAAAAAATAATGCAAAGTCTCGAATCTGAGACCTGCATAAATTGGAACAAAACCACTTATTACTAGATCCAACCCCTTCTTTAGTCGCGGCCGCTAAACACCGCCCCACTTTTTACACTTTTACTATTTGCTTCATTTTCTAAGATTTCAAATCCTCTGAAATCTTGAAGCTATAACGAACGTAGAATAGCCTGAGAACTCCGGAAATGGACGATAACGTGCCGTATTTTGATGACGATGTAAGAAAAATGCAATTTTCGGGGAGATTTGGGGCTGATGACCGTGCCTCCCCACAAGGGCGGCATGCCATGGCTAGTGCCGCTCCAGGAGGGCAGCACATGTATTTTTTTAATATATTTATAAAAAATAATTTTTATGTTAAATATTATTAGTTTGGGTCAATATTAATATTATTATGTATTATGAATTATTAGTATTGAGTCAAAATATTGTTAGTTTGGGTTAATCTTAGGCCATTTTTTAAATTAATTTAATTAATTAAATATTAATTATTATTAATTTATATTTTGAAATTCTTAATTTTAATTTAGATTAATTAATGCTAATTAGGTTATTAGTCTTCATTAGTTAATTTATGATTAATTACTGTTAATTAATCTAAATTTTGAAATTTAAATTTTGACCCAAAATTTAATTAACAAAAAAATATTTTGTCTCAATACTAACAATGGGTGGCACGCCGTGGCTAGTGCCGCCCTAGGAGGGCTGCATGTCGTGGCACAGCATGGTCATCAGCCCCAAATCTCCCCGAAAATTGCATTTTTCTTACATCGTCATCAAAATACGGTACGTTATCGTCTATTTCCGGAGTTCTCGGGCTATTTTACGTTCGTGATAGCTTCAAGATTTTAGAGGATTTGAAATTTTAGAAAATGAAGCAAAGGGTAAAAGTGTAAAAAGTGGGACGGTGTTTAACAAAAAGGGGACGCTGTTTAACAATTCAGAAAAAAAAATACTCCTATCGTGTTTAGCAATCCAGATATATATATATATATATATATTATATTATAAATATAAACATAAATATAGCCGATCGCGGAGTCAAAACCCAGCCCATTTATAAAGCGAACTTTATTGCATGCCCAACAAATCTTGATATATGGATGTAATGTTGCAAGCCTTATTGCTTATTGGACGCGTCTTCAAACTTGAATATGTAGTCGGGCCCTTGAAATAAAGTTTTTTTTGCACACAAACGACAGTCTCTAATTAAACCCCCACAGCCAGCATACCCAGGATTGCCCAAACAAGAACCATCACAGTTGAGTTTGAAGAAACCTGGAACAGGTGGCTTCCATGATAACAACAGAGGCGTTTTTCGTGTAGTAATAGGATGTGAGTTATAAGAAGATGCAAAAAACCTATAAATCATGTCTGAAATTTGGGTTAGAGCCGAATGGTGAGTAATAGGTTTGTGCTGGAATAAAGATTCATTTCTGATTTTCCAAATATTCCAAAGATGAAAGGCAAAAACACTTTCAAGTGGGATTGATATATTCTGGATAGTATGAAACGATTTAGTGTTTGAAATAGATTTTAAAACCAATGTTAAATGATTCTCAGGTTGAGTCCATAGCTAATTAATAATAGATTTAGAAGGTGTATATGGCGGGCATGTGAATAAGATGTGTTCAAAGTCTTCATCACAATTAGGACAAAGGTGGCAGGAGGGAGATGGGATGGCTCTCTTAAGGAATAATGATTTGGAAGTGGGCAGCCCTCCATGAGCACATAACCACAGGAAAAACTTGACCCTAGGTAAGGCTTTGATTTTCCAAATCAAATGCCATGGCAAGGATGGTTGGGGTAAAGGCGATTTCCATAAAGATAACTGGTAATAAAGTGAGGCCGTAGTGTAGGAACCAGACTTAGAATATGGCCAGAAGGGGGCATCAAGTGTAGGGCATGTAGGTAAGGGGATAGCAGAAATATAATCACCAACAACAGTAGGTATGAGATGCGAAATAGATGATAAATCCCATGAGTGAGATGCATGATTAATAATAGAGCTAACTGTTAAGTGTTTGAAAGATTCTGGTATTGGGACTGTAACTAGTTGAATAATGGGGGTAGTTTGCATCCAATTATCATACCACAAATTAATAGATTCTCCATTACCAACTCTCCATTGTAGGTTTTCTTTAATCCAAGGAATACATTTAACCAATCCTTTCCAGAATTGGGAGCTAGTTGAATTAGATTTGGCCTGAAGGATACTAGCAGTATTTGGGAAGTATTTGGCTTTTAAGACTGAGGCAAGAAGAGAGTTAGGAGCATTTAAAATTCTCCAGATAGTATTGGACAGTAAAGCTATGTTAAATTCATGGATAGAGTGGATTCCTAATCCTCCCATTGCAGTTGGAGAAGAGGAAATGTCCCATTTAATTAAAGACTTTCTGTTGGATGCTCTAGTAGGATTCCAAAGAAATTTCCTAAAAATTTTGTTTAGTGCGTTGACAGTATACTTAGGAAATAAATAGACGGACATGGTATAAACAGGGATTGATGTGAGTACAGCTTTGATCAGAGTGAGTCGGCCTGCGTAAGAGAGAAGCTTGTTGTACCAAGTTGAAGTGAGATTCTGAAGTTTATTGGTAAGATTGTGAAAATGAAGTTTGGTGAAGCTCCCTGAAAAGATAGGTAGGCCGAGGTATTTTTCTAGATCAGAAATTTGAGGAACATTAATGAACGATGTGAGTTGAGCTTTAATATTATCAGGGGTGTTAGGTGAGAAAAATATTGAACATTTTGCAAAATTTATATGTTGACCGGAGGCAGAATAATAATTGTTAAAGATGTTGAGAAGAGTTTGGCAATTATTAAGAGTAGCTTTGGCGAACACAAAACAATCATCTGCATAACTGAGAATCGGTATATATGGACCAGCACGAGAGGCTTTAAGGGATTGAAAATGATTATTAGAAACAACATTATGAAGAGTTTTAATCAGGAAGTCGGAACAAAGGATAAAAAGGAAAGGTGACAAAGGATCACCTTGCCTTAGGCCTCGGGAGGGTTTGATTGAATGAGAGAGAGAGCCATTTATAAGTAGTTTTAGCGATGTGGATTGTATGCATTCCATAATGTAATTAATCCATAAGGGGGGAAGTTATAAAAAGTAAGGCATTTCTTTATGAAGTTCCAGTCAATTTTGTCATAGGCTTTCTCAAAGTCTAATTTGAGGGCAAGATAATGAGAGTTTCCACGTTTTTTCTTCTGAAGAGAGTGAGGTAATTCATGTGCAAGAATGATATTATCATGTATATATCTATTAGCAACAAATGCACTTTGGTAAGGGGTAATTAATTTGTGTATGACATGCCTCAATCTCTTAGTAATAATAGTGGAAATGACTTTATAAATAGTATTACATAAACTGATTGGTCGATAATGAGTAATTTCTGAAGGATTATCTTTCTTGGGGATGAGAATAATAAGGGTTTCATTAAGTTTTTTAAGCATATGGCCAGCATGGAAAAAACTTTTGATTGTGGAGATCACCGAGGGACCTATAATAGACCAGTGAACTTTGTAAAAACCAGCAGTGAGTCCATCGGGACCAGGAGCTTTGTCAGGATGCATTTTCCAAATCACAGCTTTAATTTCAGCAGAAGTAACAGGTTTCATAAGATAGTCGATATCCGCCTGACTTAATTTAGGGTAGTGTGACAATTCAGCAAAGTTATAATTATCAGTGGGGGATGAGGAAAACACAGAAGTAAAATGGGATGTGAAGGCATCTAGGATGGTGTTTTTATCTGAAATCCATTCATCATTAAATTTGATAGAGTGAATAGTATTAATTCTTCGAGTGTGTTTTACTTTAGCATGGAAGTATGCAATATTAGAGTCTCCATCCTTGATCCACTTATCGTGAGCTCTTTGAGCCCAATATTGTTGTTCAAGTTTATTTAAATTGTGAATTTGATTAGAATTTCTCTTTCCTGATGTTGAAGCTCATAAGAAACATTATTCGATAATTGATATTGAATTTGTTCAAGTTCATTATGTAGTTGTTGGAGCTGAATTTTAGTATTACCAAAAACATGTTTTTTCCACTTTTGGAATGTATAGCTAAAGATGAGCATTTAGAGGCAAAATCATAAGCAAAAGATCCTATTCTAGGTTGGTTCCATATATTCGAAACGATGTGTTTATAATCTTGTCTATCATTCCATTGGTTCTCATATCGAAATCTAGGTCTAGTACGAATATGAGTAGGGGAAGAGTCAACAAGAACAGGAAGATGATCAGAATTTGAAGAGGGGATGTTTCGGACCTCATAATTGTTATACAATCCAATCCATGCATTATTTGCTAAAGCCCTATCCAGACGTTTTCTAACGTTATTATTACCTAAGGACTGATTAGACCATATGAAAGTAGGGCCAGAGAAGCCTAGATCAAACCGATTTGAAGATTGTAAACAGTTATGAAAATGATTCATGGATCTAAAATTAGGCACTGCATTACTATGTTGTTCAGATGATTGAAGTATACAGTTGAAATCACCAAGTACTAACCAAGGATTATGAATTTCATGTGATAAATTATTTAAAAGGTCCCATACCTGCTGGTGAAGGTGAAATTGAGGGTATTGGTATACTGCAGTGAGATGGAATGGAGGATCTGGTAGATGGGGATGAACCTGAACAGTTATGGTTCTTGGAGAGGTGCTGTGGCTATGCAGGCAAACTTGGTTTGGATCCCAAAGCAGCCAAATACCGCCAGATTGACCTATGGGGGTGGCTATGATGCGACCAGGGAAGGGGATGCGGTTTAAAATCTGATCAGCGCGAAAGAGATTCATACGGGTTTCCATAAATATCAAGATTTGGGGTCTGAAACGTGAGAGTAATTGGAACAGCTCAGGCAGAAATTCATCACGACCCGCCCCCCCAACATTCCACGTCAGGATCCTCATATATGCAGGCGATAGAAGGTTAGGTGAAGTCTCTGGATTCTGGTCGAGGTTCAAGAGCCTCTCCATCATGGAGGCAAGAGCGCTTGGGTTGGGAAGAATCTGTTGAGGAAGGTCCTCGTTTTCTAGAATGGTGATTTCCAAGTAGTAGAGATTTTCTGGGTCCAAGAGGGATAGGTCTCTGATTCTTGTTACGCTTATAGTGGCCGGAGGTGTGGTTATTGGGATGGCAAACATGTGAGGATGAAAGTGTCTTGATTCGAATAGGTAATCGCCGGGGCCTTGGTTGAGCATTTGGTTTCTGAGATTTGGTGGGACGGTGTCGGAGGGGTTTGGGCTGGGGAGAAGAGATGGCATGAGTGCTCGAATGAGGGCTTGAAGCTGCAAAGGTGAACGTTGGTTCAAAACCAAGAGGAAATTGAGGAGAGCAGGGAGTGAAATTTCTGGCGGAGGAGGAGGGGGTGGCATCAGCTGGGAGCGAGTGAGGGCGCGGGCTCGAGGGTGTGGAGTGGGGGGGGGGGGGGGCCAAGTCAGGGGTTCGTCCATGTCTGGGGCTTGCTGGTCGGTCATCATTGGAGTGAAATTCAGGTCTGGTGTGAAGTGGACTTGGTTGTTGTGAGTGTTCATCTGGGATGGAATCGTCATGCAAAGTGGTTTCAGAAGAAGGATGGGAAGATGTAGGTGATGTTGTGGGCAAGGGCGATGAGTTTAAATAAGTGGGAGTTGAAGAGGGTTCGGCGGCGTTAGGTTTTTCTAAGGTGGGGGCGAAACTTGTTGTGGAAGCATAACCGATCTTGTCATTCCATGCAAGGGTTCTACGTGTTGGGGAATTAGGCAGGCCTAATGCCATCTGGTTGGGATTAGGAGACTGATCAGGAGAAAGTGGGGTTGAAAAGGTGGTTTGGGTGGGATTTACAGGTGTAAGCTTCGATTTTGGTGAGGGGATGGATTGGGAAGAGGAGGGTGGAGGCGGTGATGAATTTTGGGTATTAGAAGTGTAAGAAAGGGTTGCAGGGTCCGTCTTAGTAATGGACATAGGGGATGGACGTGAGTTGGGCTGGGAAGGGGAGGGATTATTTAGGTTAGGAGAGGTTTCTATGGTAGACTCTGTAGGTGGGCTTAGTGATTGGGCTGACTCCAATTGAGGGGAGGAACTAGTAATGGGCTTTGTAGTTTTATTAACTGTAGTTTGAGGTTGGTTATTTAGATGGACTATGGACTCTTCCAGAGAATCATTTAAATTAGACAACATAGAAAATGAATTATTTGAATTACGAGAATTTGGTTGAGTTTGATTAGATATTTTTTTAGGTCTCAAAGAAAGAGCCACCTGTTCGTTTTGGAGCGGTGAAAGAGGTTGTTGACTCAAACCTGATGAAACTTTTTAGGCGGTGTGATCCTGATTGGTATGAACATGGTTAGAGGATCTTACCAGAGACTTTGGTGGCGGTTTAGAACTAGCTGAATCCACTTTCTTTCCTTTGGACGGTCGACGATGAACTGTTTGCCACTGATCAGCCATGGGTGTCTCTGGTGCCTTGTCCGTGTGGCCAGGAGTGTCAGAAGTTGATGTACTCATGGAGGAGCATGAGGAAGTCATGTGACCAATAACACCGCAACAAGTACAAAAAAGAACATGCATTTCGTATTGAATGTCCTGTAAACAGCTACCAATTTGTATGGTTTTCGGTAGGGGTTTAGTGCAGGAAATTTCAATACAAATCCAGCGTAACGGCCTCTATCCGTAGAGCCAGTGTGAGCATCGATCTTGATAGGAATACCAATGAGAGAACCGATTTTGAACAGAACTTGAGGATCATAATACTCGATGGGGAGCTCAGGCAGCTGAATCCAGACAACAATTTTCTTAAATTCATCCACTGTAGGTCGAAAGTTTGGCTGCCACCGTTGAACAAGAAGGTAATGGTTAAATAAAAACCAGGGGCCACCTGCCAAAACTGAGAAGTAATCTTCTTTGGACGAGAATTTGATAATAAAGCAGCTAGCACCGAGATCGACAATATTAAAGGCGCTAGTGAGTTTCCATAATTTTTGAAGTTTAGGAGCAAGTTTATTATAGGACAAAGGGTGGTCAATTAGTTTAATCAGGAGCGTATGTTGCCAGGGTTTGGCAATTTGGAGTTTTTCTTCATTGGATAAAATTAAGGTAGGAATAGAAGTATCATGTGGAAGGGAGTCCTCAGGCAAAAGAAGGTCAGATTCAAGGTGGATATTGTCCAACCAGGAATTAAAGTAGATGTGTTGCGATCATTAAAGAAGTTTTTGTTTATATGAGGGCGGTGACGATGGCGGTGTGGGTATGGAAATTTTAGGAAGTGAAGAGTTTTCGGGGGGTCGATTTGAGGAGTTGGGAAAGAAAATGGATTGGGAAGGAACATGAATAGGTTGGGACGAGGTAGAGGGAGAAGATGTTGGGATTGAGGAGGTAAGAGAGGAAGAAGAACGCGAAGCGGATGAGGAGGAAACAGGAGGGGCAGAGGCCATGGTCTCTTTTTCACTTTTCACTTTGAGATCCCCTTGAAATAAAGTTAAAATACATTCTTCTTCTTTTTGGCATTAAGTTAAAAGACATTCTTAGAAAGCTAAAATTACAATAGAAGAATGTAAACAGTGTTTGCTATAGAAAAAATATGGTACAAAGGTTAAAGGTGTATAATAAAAAATGGTAGTATAATCTAATCTTTTTTGTTTTTCTTTTTTGTATTTCCAAAAAAAAATCTAATCTTTTTTGGTAACATAGTATAATCAAATCAAAAAAGGAAGGAAAGAATTAAGTGATTTATCCCAAAAATACTTAGGCCTAGTTTGGCATTGAGGTTGAGTTTTGAAAAAACTGGATTTGGAATAAGAGCCCGTTTGGAAGTTTCTATAGAAAGTAAAAAGATAGAAAGGCTTTCGGTAAAATGCTCAATTTGGGGCCAAACGTTTGCCGTGATGCTTGATTTGGGGCCAAATATTTAAATTGTAACAAAATGGGGCCAAACGTTTTCGGGGCTACTGAATTCAGGGTTTTTTTCTGACGGAAATTAGCAAGTGTATTACATGTACTGTTAACCGCAAGTGAAAATGACACGTGGCATAAAAGTATCGTACGTGGAATTTTTGAATGATATTTAAATATAAAGGGTTTTATTAAAATAAGAAGAGTTAGTTTAAAATTTAAACAAGATGGGTAGCCCGCGCTGGCGCGTCGGACATTTTTTTTTTATTTTTTTACTCTCCGTGCAATTCATCATTGAATCAAATATGGTTTTGTTGGTCTTTTCTATATTTAATACATAAATATAGTTTCTTTCTTATCTAGTCTTACTTCATTCAACAATCATGTCCTGTTTTTAGCTCTTGCTCTTTTGGCATTTGGAAATCAGTAAAACAATTAGAATGATGGTTATATAAAAGTCCAATGATAAGAATGATGGTTCTTATCAAATATGGTATGATATGCTACGACTACCTCTAATGATCTTACGACTCTGAGTATCCAATGAGCTCCTGGATTTTAAGTCTTTGATAGGTTAATTATAAATTTGAATAGTTTTAGCCATCAAATTGTATATGTAATGGAATGATTGTTAATTATTTACTGAAAATAAAATATCAATCCTTGAATCAAATATGGTTTTGTTGGTCTTTTCTATATGATGGTTATATAAAAGTCCAAAGATAAGAATGATGGTTCTTATCAAATTGTATATGTAATGGAATGATTGTTAATTATTTACTTAAAATAAAATATCATTCAACACTTAAAATGAATGAAAGTTGAGTAGGAAAAACGATTGTATCATTTTTCCTTTTAATCATCTTTTTTATAATCTTCTTGTCTAATCAAAAAAATGAGGATGAAGGGGAATAATAGGTATGTAAGCTAATGTCATCAGTAGAATTGAATAATGAGAAGCATAATTCCCTTTTAATCATTTTTTTCTAATCTTCTTGTGTAATCAAAAAATGAGGATGAAGGGGAATGATTAGGTATTAATTAGCTATTATTCCCTTTTAATCATATTGAATTTATTCATTATTAATTAACTATTAATTAGATATTAATTAGCTATTAATTAGATATGTAGTATAATGGATGGTTAAGGAGGAGCTTTAAATTAATATGTTAAATGTGAGAAATTACCAAAATGGGGCGATAAGGTGGCACCAGGTTAAAAGTTGAAAGGGCTTGTTAGTAATTTACATAGGGGACAAAAATAATACTATATACGAGATGGGTAGCTCGCGCTGGCGCGTCGAGTGTTTTGAAATTTGAATTGTTAAATGTTTCTTTTATATGAATTGCCTTCAGTTTGCTGTAGTTTGGTATTGTTAAGGAGTATGAACAGTTTGGTAATGTAAAGGAGTAGGAAAAGTTGAGTAGCAAATTTTTAATGCAATAAATTGATTGATGAGAGTTATGCTCTACAGTGAGTAAAATGTAAAGAGGAAGTTTTAGGATGAATTTGATTCAGTTGAATCATTTTAGTACGTGCATTGTTGCAAAGGCATAGACATTTTTTTGCGAAAAAAATTGTTTCAAAGTTACATATGCTTAAAATGAAAAGACAAAATCCATAAAATTTACTATAATTTAAAAAGTAAATAACATAAACACTGAAATTGAAAACATAAAACTTGTAGCTGTGAAATACATACATGGGTAATGAAGGGTTACCAAAATGAGATGTCTTAAAAACCCACTTATAACATATTAAAAACCTACTTAACATATCAATAATTAAAGAGAATTAAAAACCCACTTATAACATATTAAGAACCTACTTAACATATCAATAATTAAAGGGAACCTCAAATTACTGTAATAGCCCAACCAAGCAAAGCATCAGAGAATACAGCATGAGGGTCATTTTAGGTAATAAAATAGATCGAGAAAAAGACCAAAACGGGGCGATAAGGTTGTTCCAGGTTAAAAGTTGAAAGGACTTTTGAGTAATTTCCATAGGGGACAAAAATAATATATATATATATATATATATATATATACAGACAAGAGGGTTACTCCGCGCTAGTGCCGCGGAGTCTTTTCATTACAATCGTTTTGTTATAGTCATGACGAATGCAAATGTATTTTTAGGTTTCTCAGGTTTGAAAAAGTAATTTACAAATACTAAATTTAACCCTAGAATATTGAAATATAAAATATTGATAGACTATTGAGCATTAAAAAAACTTAGTGAACTTGATATTCTCCAATTGAGTAAACACTTTCGCTTTTCAAAAAAAAAAAGTAAACACTTTCAACTTTCTAAATCTTTTGGCAAAAAAAAAAACACTCTAAATCTAAAGACCAAAAGAGACACTACGCATCAAAAAGCCTTTCAATCTTGCATCATATTAAAATCCTTTTTTTATTTTTTTTGGTAAAATCACATTGGAAACCTTTACTAATAGTAGTTAATTGTTTTGAACCAAATAATCCTACAGTGCATATATTTGTAATATGACAAAACTATAGAGAATAATAATGTTACCATTATGCATTTCTCAGGAAGTCGTAAAAATTTGAAACTAATCCATGGTATCATGAACTCAATTAGTAATTATTAATATGAATTACAAATACGATATAACTATTGGAAAAAGTAGATCTCTCAAGAAATTTCCTTGGAATTTAGGATACAAATGAAATAATGCAACTATATAAAATTAACAATACAATGCTAGAGTGAAAAAATTATAAGTTAATGGTTGAAAAATTTTTATAGAACTGAGCATCTGAAACGAAACGTTAAAATTTAAATTACAAATAAGCAAGTGAAAAAAAAATGGGAAACTATTTAGCATAAAAAGGAATGCATCAAGTGTGAATCCCTAAATTCATTTAAAACCCACTAATAAAGAGCATAATCCAGGGGGCATGAACCAAATAGGTAAAAGTACTCGGGAGGTCCTTGTACTATACGAAATGTTGACTTTGGTCCCTATACTTTTTTTTTCTACAAATTAGTCCCTCTACTATCTGAACCGATCACCTGAGGTCCCTCACGTTAGAGAGCCGTTACAGATCCGTCAAACTTGCTTACGTGGCACTAACACCGTTTAATTCGCTGACATGGCATGCGACACGTGGCATAAAAATTAAATATTTTTATTTTAATATATTTTTTATTGAATTTTTTAAATAAAAAATCGGGCCAAAAAATAATTTAAAAAATCTGAAAATTTTTTCCCCACAAACACCAAAATTTTTTCTCTCTCCTCAATTAAAGATCAAACATCCCTTTTTTCGTGAACAAAGAATAACTCACTCAAAACCAAAATCAAATCAAACCCAAAATCAATACCCCCTTGTTCCTCTGATTTGTGTCATTGTCTTGCTTTGGTTAGGCATCAGTAGTGTGGCCAATATCACAACCGTTTCCACCATCACCGCCACCGTAGCCGCCTCCACCAGCTTCCATTACCAGAAGCTGAAGTTGAAGATTTTTTTTTTTTGGATAAATGAAGATGAAGATTAAAAAGAGAGCTTGTAGCAAAGATAGGACTTCGAAGAAATGGGGTTTCTTCTATAACTACCCCATGCTTTAAATGAGCCTCCAAAGTCCATCTGCTTCACAAAAATTCCCATGAAAATGCCCAATCTTGCTTCAATTTTGTTTCCAGGTGGATTTACAACAGTCACCATATTCCCCTTTGCTTCCCTTTCCCTCTTTTGCCCCCTCCACCAGAAGCCTATCATCATTATAAACAAAAACACTAAGAATGAGAACAAATAAAGAAAAAGTGAGCTTTTTCAAACACTATTTCCAGAAAAAACATAACAAATAGAAAGCAGAAATGGCCAATTTTTTATTTTTTTTAAAACATGACTTAAACATGAAATCATAAACAAGTGATTGGGCTTTTACTTTAGTATATTTTCCTTCTTCCCTGTTACAAAGCTTCCTTTTATGGGGGTTTTCTTGTTTCTATCTCAAGAAGAAAGGAATGAAATATTCAAAGTGAATATACAAATGAAGAAGAATTAGAAGGAGCTGAAGACATGAGGAGTTTTGGGTCTTCATAGCAGTAACCAAGTAATTGAACTAGATTTTTGTGATGGGTTTTCCCAATTGCTTTCATTTCATTCCTGAATTCTCTTTCTCCTTCAGCCACCACTCTTTCCAGTCTCTTGCTATTTTCATAGCAGCCAACTCTCCTCCCATTTGCCACGACTCCTCTGAAAACTGTCCCAAAAGCTCCTTTACCAATAATATCAGTGAAATTGCTGTTAGATAGTTTTAGTATGGAGTTGATGGAATGTGGTTTATCCCACGTTGGAAAAGGAAGACAAGTGTAATAGATTTAAATACATGTGAAGCCAACTTTCTATTAGTTGGAATAAGTCAAGGGTTGGGCCAAATCTATTGGTTGTGCGCTTAATTTAGCCTATTGGATTAATATGATTATAAAGACTATTTATAATCTTTGACATGGGTACTTGGGCTTTTTTGACTTAGAAATTATTTTTTCAAGATTAGATTAATTATTTTTTTATCTAATCCGAATTGATTATTCATTGAACAAATATTTAGTTCAATGAATTAGTTCTTGGGTTCATGAATTACTTAATTACATGCATTGGAAATATTCATGAACATGTATCTACATGAACCTATATTAATTAGGTACATTAAGATAAGATAAACATGTATTTGGAATGCCTATATAAATCACTTGTCATATATCATTTTTAACAATTCTAATAAGAAAGTTTGTGGTTTTGTTGTATTCCAAAGGACATAAACCCTTTAAAAAAGTAATTGAAACCACACCTCAATCCGTTCTCCACTACAGATCTTCTAATAATTGCTAGATGCAATCTTTAGCTCCTGGTACGTGAATGATGTCAAAGTGACATCTTCAACAAATCTTATATCCCTTTGATCAAAAAACCCTTGTCGACTATCGAATCCGATGTCGGTATATGAGAATACTAAAGATTGCCAAAACCAAAAATGCAAGCACCAAGATGCAATCTTGGTAATGAAGATTTCGATTGGCATTCGACCTATGTTTTATCGGAAAAAAAAGGGGTGTTTGATCTTTAATTGTGGAGAGAGAAATGTTTTTTTGTGTTTGTGGATCATTAACAAAATAAATTTCAATAAAAAATATATTAAAATAAAATATTTAATTTTTATGTCAAGTGTCATGCCACATTAGTGAATTAGATGGTGTTAGTGCCACGTAAGCAAATTTGACGGATCTATCACGGTTTGTTAATATGAGGGACTTCGGGTGATCGATTCTGATAGTAGAGGGACAAATTTGTAGAAAAAAAAGTACAGGGATCAAAATCAACATTTCGTATAGTACAGGGACCTCCCGGGTACTTTTACCGAACCAAATATACATCAGATTTAATGGCCCGAGACAAATAGAAATCATCAAGTGTGAATTGAGGGCGATGAAGTAAAAAACCAAGTGATTAAATGACCAAAACGGGGTGATTAGCTCTTTTCTGATTGAAAGTTGAAAGGGTTGTTAGTCTTTTCCAGAGTGTTTAAAATTAATATGCAGTATATATATATATATATATATATATATATATATATATATATATATATATAGTAGTA
>AWWV01013116.1:0-12412 GCA_001974805.1 Corchorus capsularis
CTTCTCTGCACCCGAGATTTTCATTTTTCCGATTTGATTTTCTTAGTTTGTCCTATTGGTTTGATCTGGTCATGGATTCACGAGATTCATCTTTGTCGTCTGCTCCGAATACAGATGGTACCTCCGGCGATGATGACGGTGTTCTCTCCGTCGCTTCCGCACTCGCAGAGGAGCCCCCAAGCTTCGCTTACAACATTCCAAAGACAAGGGTTTTGATGCTCACATTAATCCTCCTGGTAGTCCCCTTGATCAGGTACTTGCTTTTCAAGTTGTTGTCTTTTAAAGTCTTGAGCCCATTTGTTTAATTTTAAGTATATTGTATACTTGTTTAGTGGTTCTTCTTCTGGGTTTTCTTTTCTTTTTAATATAAAATTTGAGTTTAAGTGGGGGTCAATTTGGGTTTGATTTGTTACTTGTTAATGTATTCTTTTGTCTTTCAAAAATATAAAATCTTTTGCTTTTTAGATTCTAATTGTTCGATGGCTTTACTGTGCACTCGCATAAACTGATCTTTCGCTAATGGATGGGATTCAGTCGATTCATTTCTTAAACTCCTTTCTCTTTTATTTTATTTTAAGAAGTTTATAGAATGTTGGATACAGCAGATTTGGAAGTTCTTGAAGGGCTGAGCAAGATTTCCTTTCTTTTTTTTCAAGAGAATATGAAAATTATTGAAAGAGATGGAAGGGGAGAAGTCTGGAAGTTTTGTTTTGTAAAGCCCTTCAATTGCACTATGCAGATCATTGTGTGTTTGAAGGCTATATTGGAACCAATTACTGAAAGATATTTCACAGGTGATTTGTCCTTGTAGAGGAAGAAGAAAACTATTGCAGGAGCCACCCAAAGAAGATGACAAAGCTGATCAACATCCAAAGGGGTATTCGGTCCCAGCCAAAGAAAGAATGGCTGCAGTTGCTGGATTATTTTTGACATGTTGCGTTTTTATTTGCTTATGTTTGATTAGGAAAAGGAGAACAAATGCCCATACTGTTCAAAAAAAAGTTTGATGGGTTTTCAATTTTTATCCAGGAGAAATGTTGAAAGAAGGAAGTTGTATACATGGGTATACAAATTTTTATTTTGCCTTTTTTATTTTGTTTTTTTTTTGAAGATGAAGAAATTTTGGGCAGATGGGTCTTGAAGGTTGAAGAAGTTAGCAATGGAGATTGGGAAGAACCGAAGAAGGAAGAAGGAGATGAATACTGTTGAGATAGATGAGAAGAGGTGGGGACGTGGGCATGGGGTCAGGGGGTTGAGTATAGGGCTGTAGGGTTTATTTACTTTTTAATTAATTTTTTAATTTGAGAAATCAATTTTGAAAATATATAAATAAAATTAAAATTCCATATCGAACAAAAATAGGGGTTTAACGGCGTGTGTTGTTCAAGGATTTATACCGTCAGAAAAAGTCCCCAATTGAGCAGTTCCGAAAACGTTTGGCCCCATTTTGTTACAATTGAAACGTTTGGCCCCAAATCGAGTATCACGACAAATGTTTGGCCCCAAATTGAGCATTTTGCCAAGTTTTTCTATAGAAAGATTAGGACTAGAAAGTTTTCTTAAGAAAATGCTTTAGCATGTTTGTTTAACCTCTAAAGTTTAAATTAAATTCCTAAGAAAATAAAGTTAAATTTATTAAAATACCCTTTGATGAATATTTTAAATTTAAAAACAAGGTCCTTTTGAGTAATTTTGTCTTAAAACTACTTTCATGAGAAAAGGGAGAAAGTATTTGGGTCAATTAAACTTTCTTATCCTAAAGTTTCTCTAAAAAAATAACCAAATATGCTAAAGTTATTTTCTACCCTATACTTTCTATAGAAAGTGATTAAATTACATTGAAACAAACGCCCTCTAAGTGTTTTTGGAAAGTGCTTTTCGAAATTGCGGTGAAAAATGTAAATAATATTTGTTATTACTGTGTAAAAATGTGGTAGAAGGATAAAATGACTAGAAACGATATGCCAATTAAAAAGGAAAGAGAAAAATAATTAGGTGATTTTAGTCATTTAATGTTCAAAAGCACTTTTGAAACGTAAAAGCACCTAAGGATTAACTTCTCAGGTTGGCTTGGTTTTTGCGTTCAAAATCAGCTTTTGATACAAACCGAGATTTATTTGGTATTGCGTTTTGGGTCAAAAGTAGATTTTTTATTTCCAAACACAATGTCAAACTAGGCCTTATAATTATTTGGCTTGGTGCTACGGAATTCCACTTTTGATAAAAATCAAGACTTGTGTTTGGTATTTGCATTTATGTGAAAAATAATTTAGAATATTAATATAAAATATATTTAATGTCTCAAATTTTTTTGGTATAAGCTTAGGTCCATATCCGTCTAATTATTTATGATTAAATATATTGAGTCGGGTCGAGTAGTTCATGGGTATAAAACTTTTTCAATAATAATTTTTTTTCATTTACAAGACTCAAACTTGAGAACTTTTTTAAGAAGAACAAGTTGAACCAATCCATTATTGGTTTTAATATATTAGTTAAGAAAATCTGGCACCCAAGAATGGCTAATCCACAACTTGCAATCATTAATAAAATCAGAGAAAGAACGCATACCTTGAGTGTTTAAAGCAACACTCAATCTCTCATCCATGCTTGAAACAACATTAAAGTCCCCCCTACAAGTTATTAAGTATTTGTGCTCTTATTATTTGTATCGGATTTGGATCATTCTGAACTCAATTGAATCAATTCGTTTAGGGTTTGATTGGGATTCAGTTTATTTCAATTACCATTTTAGGTCAGAGTCTAATTTGATTGGGTTTTTAGCATAGGTAATCTTTAGGAAGAAAATTTGTATTTTTTAAATAATTTCTACGGATTATAATATCTTAATTAGGAAAATTATATAATACACTGTCAGTAGAGTTTAACATACTACACATGCGGTGGTTAAGGATTGATGACATGTCCTTCAGGGATTTTTAATATCAAATACAAAATTAATTAATTAAAAAATAGGTCTATGTCTTTTTTTTTGGTATATTTACAAGTAGAGGTGGCAAACGGGCGTGTCAGGTTGGGTTCGGGCTCGGGTCATCGGGTTCGGGCCATTTTCGAATTTGGGCTTAAGTCAGGTCGGGTTGAATTTGGGTCAGGTTAATTCGGGTTTGGGTTGAATTTGGGTCAGGTTAATTCGGATTTGGGTTCAGTTTGGGTTTTGGCCAAATCATTTATCCTTTTTATCCGGATGAATAATGTCATTACCTTTTCCAAGTTTTATTTGTAATTTATTAATTTACCTTTTAAACATATTCATATGAAAAACTTTAGGGCATAAATGAAATTTTCATAAATTTTCAGATTCGGATTCGGGTTTTTTTGGGTTCTGATTTTTTCGGATTCGGATTCAGGCGGGTTCAGGTATTTGACTTTTTCTGGTCAATTGGGTTCAGGTATTTGATTTTTTCTGATCAATTGGGTTCAGGTCGGGTTTGGGTTCGGGTTCGGGTTTTCAGACGAGTTTTTCTCGCGTTAGATTCATTTTGTCATCTCTATTTACAAGTTAAACCTTATTCGACCCGGGTTGGCCCACTATGAGGTAAAACTCTTTCAACAATGATTTTCTCCATTAAAAAAATTAGATCTATGTCAATACCTAATTAACCCGCTCTTAGAGTATAAATTTTATATTGATAATGTATTGTATAATTATATATATCTTATTGGGTAATAAAAATAAAGAATCTACACATAATAGAACTTGACAAGAAGAATACATCGTCGTATCCCAAGGGCCAAGGGAGCATGTAGTAAAATACTTTTGTCCATAAAGTTCTAAATAGGCGCTGGGACCTTGTAGGGGAAATAATGTATTTCTTGTTGACTATCCCATTTTCTATCAACGGGAAACCCAAAAATTGGAGTGGAAGTGATCATTTCTACGGGTAAACATAATATGAACAAGAGGGTTACTCCGCGCTAGCGCTGTGGAGTCTTTTCATTACAATCGTTTTGTTATAGACATGACGAATGTAAGTGTATTTTTAGGTTTCTCAGCTTTGAAAAAGTAATTTACAAATACTAAATTTAACCCCTGGAATATTGAAATATTGATAGACTATTGAGCATTAAAAAAAACTTACTGGACTTGATATTTTCTAATTGAGTAAACACTTTCGCTTTTCAAAAAAAAAAAAAAAGGTAAACACTTTCAACTTTCTAAATCTTTTGGCAAAAAAAAAAAAAAAACTCTCTAAATCTAAAGACCAAAAGAGACACTATGCATCAAAAAGCCTTTCAGTCTTGTATCATATTAAAATCATTTTTTTCTTTTTTTGGTAAAATCACATTGGAAACCTTTACTAATAGTAGTTAATTGTCTTGGACCAAATAATCCTACAATGCATATATTTGTAATATGACAAAACTATAGAGAATAATAATGTTACCATTATGCATTTCTCAGGAAGTCGTAAAAATTTGAAACTAATCCATGGTATCATGAATTCAATTAGTAATTATTAATATGAGTTACAAATACGATATATTGGAAAAAGTAGATCTCTCAAGAAATTTCCTTGGAATTTAGGGTACAAATGAAATACTGCAACTATATAAAATTAACAATACAATGCTAGAGTGAAAAAATTATCGGTAAATGGTTGAAAAACTTTTGTAGAACTGGACATCTGAAACGAAACGTTAAAATTTAAATTTCAAATAAGCAAGTGAAAAAAAATGGGAAACTAATTAGCATCAAAAGGAATGAATCAAGTGTGAATCCCTAAATTCATTTAAAACCCACTAACAAAGAGCATAATCCAGGGGGCATGAACCAAATATATATCATATTACTTTAATGGCCCAAAACAAATAGAAATCATCAAGTGTGAAGTGAGGGCGATGAAGTAAAAAACCAAGTGATTAAATGACCAAAACGGGACGATTAGCTCTTTCCTGATTGAAATTTGAAAGGAGTCGTTAGTCTTTTCCAGAGTGTATAAAATTAATATGTAAATTCATATATATACTTTCAGTCATTTTTGGAAAGGCATATTCACAACATGATATGAATTTTCATTTCAGAAGTTTTACTTGTTGCGCCAAAAATTCCTTTTGAGAGAGTTTTGTGAAAAAAATTTTAGTAGCGTGGGGCGTGTTAGTTATTTTGTCGAAAATGACAAAGAAGTTATAAAAACATTTTGGTGGTGCGCGTAGCACGGGAAAACAGATCAGAGCGAGTGAATTGCGGGAACTGGATCAAAGTCACACCAGAACATTTAAATCATTGATCCCAAATTAACTCGAGATCGTTTGAAAAGATTTCTTGCTTAAAAAGAGATTGAAATAACAAGTTGAATTTTATTCATATGAAAAAGAAAGTAACAAATGTTTAATGTCTTGAGACGATGCTGAAAGAGAAGAAAAACTCACGGAGAGTTGTTTTAACGTCCTGAGACAAGATTAAAATAAAAACATATTGAAGAACGAGGCTGGCTCGTGTTAAAAAAAGATAATTTTTACAGGGTTGCTGCAGAAAATGGCGTATGGCCAGAGATAAATAAGCGCGGAACTTAGTTTTTTGCACGGAGCAAGTTTCAGAGAGGCATGAAGCACTGAAAAATGAGGGAGGAAGCCCCTTTATATAGGGGACGGCCTGGGCTAGGTTACCAAGGCCGACGGTCTCCCATATACTTGCTGACTAAGTATCTGCTGCAATCTGACTTGACTTGCTTGATTGACTTCCTTTTCTGACGATCCAAGGAACCTTCCTGGAAGCTGCTGAGAGATTCTAACATGACTTTCAATGTTGACTACCACCAAATGACTACCAAGGCCAACCAACACATAACTAAGATGACCATGGAGCTATTTGCCTCCTTTCTGACGCAATTCATCTTGACCTGGGCTTTGGTTCCTCTGCACTACAACTTGATTTGCTGATAAAGTAGCCAAAACGATCCTAACTTTGAACATAAACCATTGAGCCACGAAATTAAGTATCACTTGAACATTCTTGGCCCTTGGTTGGATCAAAACAACAATCAGAATAAAAAACGATTGAACGGGGGTGGAAAGCCCTATGTCCTTAATTGAAAGAAATGCAAAAGTCGCCATAAAATGGTCGAAATGGGCTAAGCACGAAATTTACTTGCCCTCATCCATAATATGACATATCGAACATGACTTCATGAAAATAAAGTCAATTCGAGCTCCAATTTGACCTTTTCCGAGCAGGTGTCCTTAATTGAAAACAGCGGAAAACTTACGACCGATGTCGGATTGAGCCCAAATTTCACCAGTAGGGTTCGAATATCATCTTAGGACCATGGGAAAAGTTCTGGTCGAAATTGACATCTCCATCATAGTGAAATTGGTTTCTCACCCCGAATTGTCCTTAATTGAAAAACTTGCACAAGTTTTTCATCTTAAGTCCGATTGAGATGAAATTTTGCCAGAATGATCTATGGGAGTCAAGGATCATCATGGTATGCTCAATTTTGAAATCGCACCTTCCTAGCCCTTTCAGTTTCATCAATCTCGTGTTTTGTCCTTAATTGAACAAAATACAAAGTTGGATTTTTGACCTAAATGATCAAATTAGGGCATGGGCGGTTATGATTAGGCCTTATTGCGCCACATATCATGCCACATGTCTAAATTAGACATGGCATTATGTATTTTCATAAATTAGGATGGTCGTCATATAAGAATTAAGTTTTCGTCAGAATTGAAGATCAAATAAGACGACTTTAATTCTTTTCTGACCATCATTATTGAATTAAATAATAATTATCAAATAATAATTATTTTCCAATAATTACTCCTAATTTTTGGCATAATAATAGTAAATTAGAAAAATAAAATTATTTTCCTAATTAGATTATGATCAAGATGGCACCAAATCTGACTTAACTTAGGATTTTTAATCAAATCTGAGCCACACATCTTGTTCTAACATTATTGAGAACATATATGTAAATTGAGCTATCAACATTACCTTTCACACTTTTTTAGCCTCAAGTGTAAATTGAGCTATCAACATTACCTTTCACACTTTTTTAGCCTCAAGTGTAAATTGAGCTATCAACATTATGCGACCTAAAAATACGCTTACTCAATTAGGAAAAAATTTCTATTGTTGATTTGATTTTAAATTGATTTTTCTTGTATTGACATGGCTGACCCAAGTAATCAACTTTTAAAGACCCATGCTATACGTCTAAGACTAGAAGCAAAAGTCTAATTTCACATTATAAAGTCGTACGTTGCCTCTAAAGACTGCTATCTCTCCTACACGGCAATGCCCATGAAAATGAAACTATAGCTTTAGCTTCGATGATTAACTATAGATATGGGTAAGGAATTGAGACTTACACGACAACAAAAATCAAGCTATAGCACTTCTTTCTATATATCACAAGTAGTAAAAGAAGATCAAAAGCAATGGCTTCCTCCAAAATTCTGCCATTTTTGGGAGCTTTTCTCCTTATCGTCCTTCTCCTACAACCAATCTCAATTCAATCTCGACCTACAAAAAATCCCACGAAAAATGCCTTCGAATTCATCAAAAGCCTGCAAGGATGCCACAAGGGTCAAAAAGTTAAAGGGCTTAAGAATCTCAAAGGATACCTCCACAAATTCGGATACTTAAGCTACCATCAAGAAGCAAACAAGAACAAAAGCAGGAACATTCATGCAAATGATGATGACTTCGATGACTTGTTGGAGTCCGCAATCAAAACGTATCAGCAATATTACCATCTCAAAGTCACCGGAGACTTAGACGCCGAGACTGTGAACCAAATGGTGCAGCCAAGGTGCGGAGTTCCTGACGTCGTCAATGGCAAAAAAGTTCACCATCACAGTCATGACGACTCTCTTCACACCGTCGGCCATTTTCGGTTTTTCCCAAATAGAGCAAGGTGGCCAGATTCCAAAACCGACTTCACATATCGCTTAACTTCAAGCGCTCAAGTCCCAGAGCCAGACAACATACGATCCATCATTTCAAGAGCTTTCGAAAGATGGTCCAAAGTGACTCGTTTTACGTTCCAGGAAGTTTCGGAATCTTCCACTTCAGATATTGTAATTGGGTTCCACCGCGGATCCCATGGTGACAATGCTCCCTTCGATGGTCCTGGAGGGGTTCTGGCTCATGCTTATGCTCCTACTCGTGGGATTTTCCATTACGATGCTCAAGAAAATTGGAGCAGCAACCCAGTAGCCGGATCGAGGCAGGTGGACTTGGAATCGGTTGCAGTGCATGAAATTGGTCATGTTTTGGGGCTTCATCATAGTGAAGTTCGTAGTGCTATCATGTATGCATATTATCAACCTGGGACTACGAAGAGGGATTTGGATGCAGATGATATTCAAGGCATTCAAACTCTATATGGATTACAGTGAGGAAGGGAAAGGCAAGAAGAATCAATAATTAATGTCTCCATATATATGGAGACTAATTTCCAATTTCGATATCTTTATTAGAAGTGGGATTTGAATTAACCCTAATTTAATTTGAAACCCTAGCCGCTCTCTCTCCCCTTCTCCCTCTCTAGTTCTCGTTGGTTTTTCGACTCCTCCTCCGCCTCCTTGGTTGTCACGCCAAGGGGGAGGGGGACGATTTGATTTTTGTTTTCAATAAGGGATTCAGATCTACAGATCTGACCAGTTTTATTTGAGTTTGTTTTGAGTCGGTTTGAGTTAGTTTGTTTTTTCAGTCAGTTTCGAGTCTAGTCTCAGTTCTTTTTGAATCCGAGTTATCCAGTCTGAATTTTATGATAGTTTTAAGCATGATCAACTTTTTATTTATTCAGATCTGTGGTAAAATCATTATAATTATTTTCTTTTGGGTTCCAAGGAAGAGATCTGTTCATCGAATCAATCACTTGATCATCGTTGATCAAAGCTTTTTGTTTGGAAGAACAAGCGACAACGAGGGAGTGATGGGCGTGATAGCGAGACATCAACATGATTCACGACATGTGTTTTGGATTTTCAAGGAAAATTCAGTTTTTCCGGTGTAAAAAGTAATCGATTACGTAGTTTTACTGAGATTTGATGTAATGAGAGATGATATTCCTAAAATTATTGTAAAATCAGTTACATGAATGAAAGTTATCTATTTTTCAAAAAAAAATTACCAATTTCGATTTATACTAATAAATGATATAGTATAGTCCTCCAGTGAGGACTAGGCTGTGTCAGAGTTGGTCTGTTTAATTCTTAAGATTTAATGATAGATGCATGTGTGTTTTTATTTGCTATTTTGGATTTTATTGTGGTTGTACAAGAAAATATAATTGCTTATACCTTAATTTACACCTGAGGGTAAATATATCTTTGACCTTATGAGATTAAGATGTGTGGCTAGGATTTAATATAAAATTTCTAAATCCTAAGCTTAGCGGGATTTGATGCCACCTTAATTCTAAGTCAAATAGGAAAGAGATCTATTTTCCTATTATTTGGGCCGAATTTAGTAAATAATTATTATTTTCAATAATAATCATTATTATTATTAAGTCAACAATCATGGTCAGATAAGAATTTAAGCTATGTCATACGAACTTCAAGTGCAGAGATTTAATTTTTAAACGACGATCATATCTAATTATATGAAAAAACATGAAATGCCATGTCTAACTTAGATATGTGGCATGTCGAATATTATTTTACACTCTCACATTGAGGATGTGCCGCCCATACCCTGTATTTAGTGGCTATCAAGTTAGGTCAGAAACCAACTTTTATATATTGTTCAATTAAGGATAAAATGTAGAAATCAATGGAATTGACTAAGGAGGAGGGTTGCAATTCCAACAAGAAGCATACCATGATGATCCATGAGCTTACCATGCCGGTCAAATTTCACCTCAATCTGATTCAGTATGAAAACTTTGTCACGATTTTCAATTAAATGACAGTTTGAGGTGAGAAGCCAATTTCACTAGTCAGAGCATCGTGATTTCGATCAAGACTCAACTGAAGTCTTGCTTTGAAGCCCAAGTCCCAGTTTTGCTGTTAAGATGGACGAAAATGCCTCAAGATTTCGGACAGAAGCAGTTTTGGGACTGACTTCGTTATTCACATGTTTCAGCCCATGAAGTTATCCTAAACCGACTTGGAGACCTATTCAACTACAAAGCACGACCCTAGGTTAGTTTAAGTCAATCCTAACTCTAATTGGAATCCTAGGTAGCCTCCTATAAATACCTACCTAAGTAGAAACCCTAGATACAACTTAATCTTAATAATTCTTAGATACAATCTTTTCTATTCTTGAAGTCTGTGTTTTTCTCTCTTCCTCCTTGGGCAGCCGCCCAAGGCTGGGAAGCTCTGCAAGTTTTCTTATTTTCTTTGTTATTTTATGAATCTACCAATTTTTTTTGGATCTGCGTAAAAAAAAATCTAGTTAAAAAAGACGCTTTTTTGTTAAGAAGGAATAAGGTGAATATATATATAAAAAAGTGAATAATACTTAAAATAAATTGGAAAATCATTAAAATGGTTAAAATAGGTAAAGTGTATGTTTAACCTACACTAGCTATAGGAAAATGATAGACCATTACACTTTGGGGGTAATTTTAACTTATCATTACACCTAATGATAATTCCCCCTAGAAAAAATATGGTACAAAGGTTAAAGGTGTATAATAAAAACGGGTAGTATAATCTAATCTTTTTTGGTAACATAGTATAATCTAATCTAATAAAAGGAAGGAAAAAAAAGTTAAGTGACTTATCCAAAAAAACACTTATAAAATGCAAAGCAAATAAGGAGTATTAGTTATTTGGCTTGGTGCTATGGAAATCCGCTTTTGATAAAAATCAAGACTTGTTTTTGATAAAAATCAAGACTTGTTTGGTACTTGCATTTGTGTGAAAAATAATTTAGAATATTAATATAAAATATATTTAATGTCTCAAATTTTTTTGGTATAAGATTAGGTCCATATCCGTCTAATTATTTACGATTAAATATATTCGAGTAAAACTGTTTCAATAATTTTTTTTTTTTTCATTTAGAAAACTCAAACTTGAGAATTTGTTTAAGAAGAACAAGTTGAACCAATCCACTATTGGTTTTAATATACTCCCTCCTAGGGGTGAGCAAAAAAAGGCTGAACTGCCTAAAACCGACCGAAATCGACATAGCACCGACCATTCGGTTGTTGTGCTTTGGTCGGTTAAAACCGACCGACCGAAACCATAATGGTCGGTGTTCGATATTGAAACTTTGAAACCGAAAACCGACCGAAACCGACTGCCAATAAAATATATAATATTTTTTTATATTTTATTTTATATATAATATATATAAAGATTAATAATTTTAGTTTTAATTTATAATTTATATATAAGTTTTTAGTTTTAATTATATATTTATATTTAACATTTAGATATAATAAAATTAATTAAAAACAAAATTCATAAAATTCTTTTAGTTTGTAAAATTTTGGAAAGAAATATAAATTAAAACCGACAAAACTGACCGAAACCGACTGCCACCAACCAAAATCGGTTAGTCGGTTTCTTATACGTTTCGGTCGGTTTTCAGTTTCAAATATCTCAAAATTTTAACCGACAAAAAACCGACTAAAAAACCGAAAACCGACCGAACCGACCGATACTCACCCCTACTATTAGTTAAGAAAATCTGGCACCCAAGAATGGCTAATCCACAACTTTCAATCATTAATAAAATCAGAGAAAGAACACATACCTTGAGTGTTTAAAGCAATACTCAATCTCTCATCCATGCTTGAAACAACATTAAAGTCCCCCCTCGCAAGTTAGTAATTAAGTATTTGTGCTCTTTGTATCGGATTTGGATCATTCTGAATTCAACTGAATCAATTTGTTTAGGTTTTGATTCATTTCGGGTGGGATTCGGTTTATTTGAATTACCATCTTAGGTCAGAGTCTAATTTGATTAGGTTTTTATCTATTTAATAAGTAATCTTTAGGAAGAAAAATTGTATTTTTGAAATAATTTCTAGGGACTATAATATGTTAATTAGGAAAATTATACAATACACTGTCAGTTCTCAGAGTTTAACATATTACATATGCGGTGGTTAAGGGTTGACATGTCCTTTAGGGAAATAGTTTTTAATATTAAATACAAAATTAATTAAAAAATAGGTACGTATATGTCAACACCTTAACCCGCTCTTGGAGAATAAATTTTATACTAATAGTGTATTGTATAATTATGCATATCATGGATAATAAAAGGGGATTGCTAAATACTGCCCCCTTTTTACTAGCTACCGCCCCCCTCCTTTTGACACTTTTGCTCTTTGCTTTCCTCTAAAACCTTCAAACTAAAAATCTCAAATTTTCAAGCCAATCACCAATAATAATTATCATAAACCATATATTGACCCTAACTAATAATAATTACCATAAAAAATCATAATTTTAAATTATTTTTTTTAAAAAAATT
>AWWV01013117.1:0-19630 GCA_001974805.1 Corchorus capsularis
AAAAAAATTGATCTAGACACGGAGGCGTCCCTCCTACCGTGGTGCGGTCGGCGCCTAGATCAATTTAAAAAAAATAATTTAAAATTATCACAAAAAATCATAATTTAAAATCATTTCTTAAAAAAATTGATCTAGACGCGGAGGCGTCCCTAGAGGGTGCCCCACCACGGTGGGAGGCATCCCCGGAGGGTGCCCCACGTGCCTCCCATCGTGAGGGTGCCTCACCATGGTGGAAGGCGTCGTCCGCGTCTAAATCAATTTTTTTTAAATAATTTAAAATAAAGATTTTTTATGATAATTATTATAGTTAGGTTCAATCAATATTGTTACTATTGGGCCAATCAATATTTTTTTGTAAGTAATATTTGGTAATTAAATTTTGTAGGTTGGATTGGAAGATTTTGGTGGTGTCGGTGTTGATTATTTATTTTTTTATTTATTTATTCAATCCTTTGCCTTTGTCACGAACGAAATCCACCATGATTTGCTTTAAGATTATTTTGAAAATTTGAGGTTAGTTTGAAGGTTTTAGAGGATTTGAAGTTCGAAAGTTTGAAGAAAATGAAATAAAGGGTAAAAGTGTCAAAAGGGAGGCGGTAAGTAATAAAAAAAGGATGATATTTAACAATTCAATAATAAAATTAAATAAAGAATCCACACATGATAGAACTTGACTATAAGATCTCATCGTGTCCTAAGGGCCAAGGGAGCATTGTACTAACCGAGTAAAATACTTTGGTCCATAAAATTCTAAATAGGCTAGGGGAAATAATGTATTTCTTGTTGACTATCCCATTTTCTATCAACAGGAAACCCAACAATTGGAGTGGAAGTGATCATTTCTACGGGTAAACACAAATGTGAATATGCCTTCCCAAAAATAAAATAAGTGACTGAAAGTATATATGTCTAACCAAAACTTAGGATTGCAAGGTATGTGTTCACTGAGTATGAGCTAACTAGGTTGGATTTCGTACTCATCCCAAATAGGCTACTACATAATATGAATTTTCTCTTCAGAGCTTTTACCTTTCACACTTTTTTAGCCTAAGAATTGATATTTTTTTTTGATAGAACCTAAGAATTGATCTTGAGCCAATATGCGACCTAAAAATAGGCTTGCTAGGAAAAAATTTCTATGGTTGATTTGATTTTAAATTGATTTTTCTTGTATTGACATGGCTGACCTATAGTCCTAGACATAAGTAATCAACTTTTAAAGACCCAAGCTATACGTCTAAGATTAGAAGCAAAAGTCTAATTTCACATTATATAAGTCATTACCTCTAAAGACTGCTATCTTCTAGACAGAAATGTCCATGAAACTTGCTATAGCTTTTGTCGTTTAGCTTCGATGATTAACTATAAATATGGGTAAGAAATTGAGACTTACACGACAACAAAAATCAAGCTATAGCACTTCTTTCTATATATCACAAGTAGTAAAAGAAGATCAAAAGCAATGGCTTCCTCCAAAATTCTGCCATTTTTGGGAGCTTTTCTCCTTATCGTCCTTCTCCTACAACCAATCTCAATTCAATCTCGACCTACAAAAAATCCCACGAAAAATGCCTTCGAATTCATCAAAAGCCTGCAAGGATGCCACAAGGGTCAAAAAGTTAAAGGGCTTAAGAATCTCAAAGGATACCTCCACAAATTCGGATACTTAAGCTACCATCAAGAAGCAAACAAGAACAAAAGCAGGAACATTCATGCAAATGATGATGACTTCGATGACTTGTTGGAGTCCGCAATCAAAACGTATCAGCAATATTACCATCTCAAAGTCACCGGAGACTTAGACGCCGAGACTGTGAACCAAATGGTGCAGCCAAGGTGCGGAGTTCCTGACGTCGTCAATGGCAAAAAAGTTCACCATCACAGTCATGACGACTCTCTTCACACCGTCGGCCATTTTCGGTTTTTCCCAAATAGAGCAAGGTGGCCAGATTCCAAAACCGACTTCACATATCGCTTAACTTCAAGCGCTCAAGTCCCAGAGCCAGACAACATACGATCCATCATTTCAAGAGCTTTCGAAAGATGGTCCAAAGTGACTCGTTTTACGTTCCAGGAAGTTTCGGAATCTTCCACTTCAGATATTGTAATTGGGTTCCACCGCGGATCCCATGGTGACAATGCTCCCTTCGATGGTCCTGGAGGGGTTCTGGCTCATGCTTATGCTCCTACTCGTGGGATTTTCCATTACGATGCTCAAGAAAATTGGAGCAGCAACCCAGTAGCCGGATCGAGGCAGGTGGACTTGGAATCGGTTGCAGTGCATGAAATTGGTCATGTTTTGGGGCTTCATCATAGTGAAGTTCGTAGTGCTATCATGTATGCATATTATCAACCTGGGACTACGAAGAGGGATTTGGATGCAGATGATATTCAAGGCATTCAAACTCTATATGGATTACAGTGAGGAAGGGGAAGGCAAGAAGAATCAATAAATATTAATGTCTCCATTATATATGGAGACTCATTTCTAATATACTACTAATAGTTTATATAGTCCTCTAGTGAGGGCTAGGCTGTGTCAGACTTGATCTTTTTTTTTTTTGACATCAGAGTTGGTCTGTTTAATTCTTAAGATTTAATGATACATGGATGTGTGTTTTTATTTGCAATTTTGAATTTTATTGTGGTTGTACAAGAAAATATAATTGCTTACACCTCAATTTACACTTGAGGGTAAATATGTCTTTGACCTTGTGAGATTAAAATGTGTGGTTAAGATTTAATCTAAAATCCTAAATCCCAAGCTTAGCAGGATATGATGCCACCTTAATCTAAGTCAAATAGGAAAAGGATCTATTTTCCTATTATTTGGGCCGAATTTAGTAAATAATTATTATTTTCAATAATAATAATCATCATCATTATTATTATTATTATTATTATCATTATTATTATTATTATTATTATTAAGTCAACAATCATGTCAGATAAGAATTTAAGCTATGTTATACGAATTTCAAGTGCAGAGATTTAATTCTTAAACGACGATCATATCTAATTATATGAAGAAACATGAGATGTCATGTCTAACTCAGAAATGTGGCATGTCAAATATTATTTTACACTCTCACATTGAGGATGTGCCGCCTATACCTTGTATTTAGTGGCTATTAGGTCAAGTCAGGTCAGAAACCAACTTTTACCTATTGTTCAATTAAGGATAAAATGTAGAAATCAATGGAATTGACTAAGGAGGAGGGTTGCAATTTCAACAAGAAGCATACCATGATGATCCTTGAGCTTAATCGACGATGCTGGTCAAATTTCACCTCAATTCGATTCAGTATGAAAACTTTGTCACGATTTTCAATTAAAGGACAGTTTGAGTTGAGAAGCCAATTTCACTAACCAGAGCATGGTGATTTCGACCAAGACTCAACTGAAGTCTTATTAGGCTAATCGAACCATGTTGGTGAAATATTAGCTTAATTTTTTTTGAGAGGCAAAGAAATTTATTGATAATAACTAAAACTTTCACAAGAGTACAACCAGACTGCAAGAGTGCAAACACAAAAATGTCCAGTCAACACACACACAAAAAAAAAGCCTATAGAGCAAAAGAAAATAAGCCAACATCAAGAAATCAAAAAGTACTACCAATGTTCAGTGTCGTAACGTGCAAATCGCGAGACTTAAGCGCTAGACACATTGGAAAGGAGTCGCCACCAATCTTTTTTATCTAGGTGTGATTGGTCACCTAAGTTTGATTAACCATTTTAATGTGTTCTTAATAGTTAAATTAAGTTCATTAATTATAATTAACCATTGGTCTTTGTTACCAGATTTTGGACTCGGGGGTTCGATTACGTGTAGAGAAGGTATTAGCACCTACAACGCCTGTCAAAATGACAGTACCATCCTAATTAAACATTAGCCTTAACCTTAATTATTACTTTTAATCCTTTAAATTCATTATTGTTAAATTTACCCAATCTCATTTTTAATTTTTGAATTTTGATCATATCTTTTTCATTCAGTCTCCTAAAAATTGGCAAGACCCCAAATTGTTATTATTTTAATTTATTATATTTTTATGATTTTTCTAGACTTCCCACAAATTGGCAAAATCTAAAATTATCTATGGACCTTTTTAAAAAATTTTATAAATCTTTCTTGTCAATTATTTTTTAATGTAAATATTTATCTTAACTTTTTTATTATTATTATTTAATATTTTCCAAATCTCCCACAATCTGGCAAGATTTAGAGAAATATTCTCATTATTATTCAATATTTATGATTTATTTATTTCTTAAAATATCTCCTAAACCTTCCACAATTTGCCAAGATTTTGAAAATATTCTCATTATTATTCAATTTTATAATTTATTACATGAAACCCTAATTATGTAAAATCCCCAAATTCCCCAGAAGATTGACAGAATTTGACAAATTTATTTAACCTTATTTAATGCATATGATGCAAATATAAAAAAAAAGATTAACGAATTATAAATAGTGGTAAATTATTGAAAGCCTTTTGATTTGTTTTAAGTCTTATTAATTATCACCGATTTCATAACCCAAATAATCCATTATATAGGTAATATATTAAAGAAAATAAGGAAAAAAACCAAAAAGAATAAATTGGTACAACGGATTATAGACAAGGATTTCATCTTTGAAATTAATTTACAATAGAAATTATTAAAACATTATTATAATAGAAAGTTAATTTGCAACAGAAAGTTGTAACCTTTTTTTTTTTAATTTTTTCTTAAAACAAAGAAATACTAATTGAAAGAGAAGACAAAACCATAATATATATAAAAAAAATCTAAACATCCAATATGTAGATTAAAAAAAAAGAAACAATAAACAAGAAAAAGAAAGTAGAAACAAAACAGAATTGAAAAAGGGTTTATTGCTCAAAAAGACCCTTGAACTTACACAAAACGGCCAAATAAGTCCCTGAATTCTAATTGCAGCCAAATAAGCCCCTGAACTCTTGAAAAATGCCAAATAAGCCCTTTTCTGACGGCTAAATGCTGAAATAAGGACTAAAAGTTTCAAGATTTTTCAAATAAGGACCAAAATACACAATTTCAACAAATTAGAATACATAAATTTTTTTTACAAATTGGATACAATATAAGTTAATACTAGTGTGTGAGATATATATAAATTGAAAATCACACGATAATTTTATATCATAATACGTTAAATGAATTTATTTTGATTAATAAGGTTTGATTTTTAATTAACATAATAATATCATTTTTCTATCAAATTTAACGTATACGCATGAGAAGCATTGATTTTCATTTAAGGATTCCCTAATTTATAAAAATTTGCTAAGTATGTGTTTTAATTTGTTGGAATTGTATATTTTGATCCTTACGTGAGAAAATCTTGAAACATTTAGTCCTTATTTCAGCATTTAGTCATCAGAATAGGGCTTATTTGGCCTTTTTTAAGAGTTCAGGGGCTTATTTGGCTGCAATTAGAGTTCAGGGGCTTATTTGACCGTTTTGTGTAAGTTCAGGGGCTTTTTTGAGAAATAAGCCATTGAAAAAGGGGCAAAATATTTAGAAGGGGGAATTACCGGGGAGTGTAATGACAGTTTAAAATTACCTCAAAATTGTATTGAGTTAACATTTGTAACTATTTGGTGTATTGTTTAACATAATTCCCTATTAAAACCACCCCTTGATTCCTTAGTGGAAATCCCGGAAAAACCAAGGTTAACAGCCCTTTCAAAAAAAATTCTCTATTTTGCACTATTCCAAGAGGCCAAAAATGTCATTCAACCTATATTCTGAGCCAATAAAATGGGGCCACGTCATCTTTTTTTTTCCCATCCCGCCCTCTTTTCTTTCCCCTTCCCTCCATCTCATTCTTTCCTATTTAGTTCGGTTCGTTCTCAACTCCAAACAGAGGCAGTCGGCAAAGCAAAAAAGCCCCCTTTTTTTTTTTCTTTTTTTCTTTTCCCTCTGTTTTGATGAGACAGGTTGATGGGTTCCAGACTCTTCCTTCTAACTTTCCCCTCTTTTTTTAATCATCTCTTCTTTTCTCTTCTTTTCCAATTTCTGCTTTCCCCTTTGGCTTGCTTCTACTCTCTGTTGTTCTCTCCAAATTTCTTTGCTTTTTTTTTCTTTGGGTTTCTCTGGATTCAATCCGGCTGGTATGGTTTATGTTCCTTTATTGGTTGATTTCTTTTATGTTTTGGTTTCTTTCTATTCTGTTGTTCTTTCATCTCTTTGATTAATGGTTTCTGTATGGTTTGTTTTTTTGCAGGTTTGAACACGTATTTGGGTCTTTGATTCTGAGTATTCAGCTTTCATTCTTTTTTTTCTTCCTCATCTCTCTAGATTCGCCTACTCTCATCTTGACAATTTTCTAATTTTCTTATTTACGGTGATTTCCTTTAGCTTTTCTTATTCTCACATAAATTTCGGTGTGTTTTTTTTTTTCAGGGATTCAAATTGTCAAGAGCATCAGGCATCAACATTCTAACGGGTATCCAACTTACCCTAATATGATTATATTTGTTTTCAATCTAAATAGTTAGTCTAGGAGTAAGTTTGACTGTATTATTATTTAAATGGTTAGTCTAAATAGTACGTTTTTTTGTTTCTTAAAAATTATCAATTTTAACATGAGTGAATGAGTTGAGTTCACTATATTATTGAATCGATTTAGGGGTTTAAGTTGATATATTTGTATATGTGCTGTGTTGTTAAATCATTGATGGTTTTGAACCTTTCTTATCAGTTCATTTGAAAATGACTTCTTTTCAATCCCTTGCAAGAAAACGCCATTCCAGAACCATAGAGGACAAGAAGAAGCAAAGAATAAGGTAGATGGACTTCTCTTGAAAAACAAGTCTTTTTTTTTTTTGGTTCTGTGTTAGGATTCCCAGGTTCTTAATTCAGTTTGGTTGACTTATTTTGTATTTCTATTTTGTTTCCTAAACAACTAATCATTCATTTGTAAGTATCATTTGACTTTATCTGTTTTTAATCTATATATTTGTCTTTTCATATCTTCTAGCAGCTGCAAGGTTCAGCTTAGTTAATGTTTATTTTTACGGAGGCTTTGGATTTGAGACAAATAAAAGTTAACCAGTGCTGATGGGGGAGCCACCGTAAATGTCTTTTGTCGTCTACTATGATACCCTTTTCTTTGTGCAAGGTTGCTTAAAAACTGGATTTAATGGGTTAAAAGTAAAAGGCTGATGTTTCTTTTTTTCTTTTGGGAAAAAACTATTTGTCACCATCATTTTCAACTAGCTTTTTTTTTTTAATATTTTGAGAGAATTGCTGATATATGCAGTGCTTATATCTACCAAAGATTTTATTATATGTTGTGGTTATGTTGATGGGTTACAACTTACAAGACTGTTTCATTTTAGCCTTCTTACATAGTATTCTAACTGTCTTTTCTTTTCGTTTGATCTTTTGTGGCCCATAATTTGTCTTTTAGCCCTTTCCTTTATTGTTTTTAAGGTGAAGCATCATGGGAAAGATGTTGGACAAACAGTTGATATAGTTTCCTCAAGTCCTGTAGGGATATTGCCCCCAAGAATGTGTTTGATGGTATCATGATTTTTTGTCTAGTTACTTCAATTGTAAAGACTAAAGTAACTAAATTTGACTAACCTCATGCAGGTTTGATTACTTCTTAGGGTTGTTGCTTGCATATGGATTAATTTTCATCTCCTTTTGATTAGCAATGCTTTCTCAACTAATTCTGTACTCACTTTTCCTCTGACATGTAAGATTAACATATAAAGAAATGTGCAGTGGAAAGGAATTTCTCTGACTTGTGGATGTTTCATTTATGCTCCGCCTTTCCAGTTCTCTGCCAATTGTTTAGTTACATTAGTTGGTCATCTTATTATTTGGAGGAAAATTGCTCACTTGGATTTCTGTTTCAGGTTACCATTTTTAAAAGCTACTCATAATCTTTTTGATTCTTAAATTATGTCAAAACGGATGGTACTAATTATTTGTTGCCAGTTAACTATTTTTATAATTCTTTATGCATTCTTTGGTGCTGTTCTTAAGCTTAATAATCCAGCTTTGTAGTTAGTTAACAGATTTTGTGTTTGTTCTCCCACATATTTAACCATGGCCTCAGTTCATATGAACATACTTCATGAGCCTCATTGCTTCGTGTTGATGTGAAATTGGTGAGAAAATTCACTTTGACTATTGCTATTGCTACCTAGATAGCCTGTAGGTTGGAATCATTTGGTTTTTGTTATGTTTTGCATACGTTAAGTTGGCTCATCTTTAAACTATAGAATTCAACTGTTGAGAACAATTGTAGAATTCTTTAGAAAACCAAAAATGATTTGCCCTGTTATTGCTTCTTTTTTTTTTTCCATGTTGTCAGATTTTTAGCAGCTATTATGTTGTTCCTCCTATTTTAAATCTCATCCTTTGTGTTGCATCATGTTATTATGATTTTTTTTTCAACCCTCAGATTTTGCTCTCTTCTCATATTTTTTGCAACTATTTAATTTATTGTCTGGGTGTTCTTTCTTATTAATCATTTCATGTATGGATTTTGGTTGTCAACAAATCTCTTTCTTTTTTAATCGTCAATTGATTTTTTTATTAACTATACATATGTTTGGATTTTGAGCTCTCATGTTGGGTTTTTGGAGCCATCTTCATTTATTTATACTATATTATTTGCCAATATTGTTCTTCCTTTGATGCTTATACTAACCAATACTCTATTATTTGTTGATCCTTCCCCCAAATACATGAATAATTTGGTGTTAATTAAAAAGTTTTAATTTGTTATTCAAGGTTTTCTAAGTCCACGGGAAACAATTTTTGAGGTAGCATTTATGAAGATGAATGAGTCCTAAACGTAGAGATTCTTATACTAAGCTATCAATCTCATTTTTTTTTTCATTTCATTTATTTTCTTATGTGGATTTTTACTGTTAATAAAGTTGTTCTTTTGATGTTTCAAATTGGCTTACCCTTTCTTTCCCTTGCTACATATGTTATATATGGATTTTGATAATTAACGTACCATAGAGTGACATTTATCTTTTGGTGTTATTTTGCCTGCGATTATTTTTCAAATTCTACTCGCTAACCATTTTATATTTGGCATGGGAATGTGTTGAATGCCAGGGTCCTATTGAGCTTAAAGCTGCTAATTTCCTTCCGAGGGAATTGCAGCTTATGTGGTCGTCAGAGTTACTCGGATATGGGAGACAATATTGCCTCGGGGGATTATTCCTATCAGTGTTGATATGCCCTTAGCATATGAGAAGGTAGAGCATTGATTATATTGATTGTGTATTGAGTTTTCAGTCTGCAAATTGATTGAACAAACCAGATCCAAATTGAAGCAATCAATTCCTTTCATATCAGAATTGGCTACCATCCAACCAAACTAACATGCTGCTATACTTGCTTGAAGAACAGGGAGCCTTCTCAAGAAGTTCAGGCCGGTTCACCACACTCTTCTACCACTTGATGCCATCTGATGTTCAACTATGACAGTCACAAATTGTAGATTATATATCTTCATGAAAATATAACTTTTGCATAGCTGTTGGTCAATATGCAGATGTTTCTGCATTCAGCTCTGTTTAGCAATATGTTGTTATGAATGATTAGCCTATGATCTTTTTCTCCTATGTGAAACACAGAATTCCTATATCATGTTAGTTGTGCTTCCCATCATTATTATCAGAGTTAGCAAAGATGCAATATGCAACTCTTAATCCTTAAAGAGAACTACTGTTCTATTGATTTTGATTATCATAACAGCATAACATAATGTGTTAGAAATTGACTTTCATTCAAGCTCAACAAACTGCCTGATAGTAAATAAGTTTTTTCAACCAAATACTTAATAAAAATGTGTGCAAGAAGTGATATTATCAAACTCTAATACTTTTACAAGAGGAAGATTTTGTGCTACTTTGATAACTCTATCCATTTTCCAATTTTACATAACTCTTAAGCCGATCAATTCCCTAAATTACCTCTCAGAGGCAACATCAACGCAGCATAATACGATCAACATAATCTTTTTTTGAATATTGAATTTAACATGATAAAAATCTTAAAAACCTATCAACTCTAATACTGATTTTATTTTATACCTATCCCCGATATTACTAAAAAGAAAAAACAACCAAAATAAAAAAAAGTTCTCATATTCATTTCCTTTTAAACCCTTAGACCGAGCGCAGCGTAGCGCGCGCGGGTTGAACCTTGTTGGTGTATTGAATATAGTTTATCTTACCTATTTTACCCCTAAAGTTCTAAAAAAGTCAAATTTAAAAATGGGGGAATTACTGGGGAGTGTAATGACATTTTAAAATTACCTCAAAAGTGTATTGAGTTAACATTTGTAACCATTTGATGTATTGTTTAACATAATTCCCTATTGGTGTAATGAATATAGTTTATCTTACCTATTTTACCCATAAAGTTCTAAAAAAATCAAATTTAAAAATTTACCGGCAATTATCGAAAGTCTCTTACCCAGTCCCCCGAATCTTTCACCCTGTTTAATAAGAGAAGATGGGGACAAGATTAATCACAAATTCAATTCTATTATGCTTTTCCTTCAGCATTCGTGTAGGTTTGGTATTATTCAATTCCACCATGTTTTTCTTTTTGCAAATTTTTTCGGATTATTAGGTACCAAACGTTTGAAAAAGCGTCCAATTAAGTACTTTTTCAACAGATCTGTTAAATCTTGACAGACACACGCCTTTGAGTGCGTATCAACTTAATTTTCTGACCAAAAAATAGCCATGTGGCATTAAAATAGCCACGTGGAATTTAATTAATCTAAAATAAAAATAGTTAACTTTTTAAAATTAAAATATAAAAAATTAATAACTCATATAAAAGAAAAAGCTGAAAAAAAACTCTTTTTTTTTAAAAAAAAAATTTCCCTTTCTTCTTTTTCGAATCTATTAACAAATCTCTCTAAAAAAAAATCTATCAACAAATCAAATAAAAATTAAGCAAAAAAAAAAAATCATCATTTTCCTTTCCAGACGTCCCCCTTCTGTTAAAATTCTTTCTTCCTTTTTTCTAATTCATTTTTCTTCTCAATGATTTGATTCAATCCTCAATAAGTCTTCATCACCCATCACCATCCGCTAGGGCCACCACCACCGTCCACCACCAAACATCGAGTTACTGCCATATGGTTATCCCCCGGCAATGGGCGAGCCTCCCGCTCCTCCTCACGGGAAATCGCAAAGATGCCTTCCCCTTCTCTCTTCCATCCCAGAGGCTATTTCCCTCAGGATTTTGAGACAGATCTGAGGTTCCAAAGTAGCATTGTCACCACTCTCCAAAATAGCGGCCATTTTTTTTATCCTGGAATGTTTTGAAGAAATGGGTTTGATTTAGACAATGACTATTGGGGCTGAAGGAATTAGGTTTGGGTTGGTTTTGGTTTTGGAGTAGGAGAGTGGAAGGGCTTGTAAAAAAGGGTCAGATTGTTGGGGCTGCAATTGTGGTGGTTGGTAGCAGCAATGGCTGCAAGATCAAAAAGGAATTGTGATGGGTGGTCTGCATGTCAGCTAGGGAACAGGATTGATGTCTCAAGCATGATTTCAATTTTGGCATATAATATGGCAAAATCAAAGCATTTACTTTGTTTTCAAAAATTTTTTTGATTTGGGTGCCCTCGACATAAACGATTCAGCAGGGAGGGAAAGGGGAAATACATGTTTTAATGGCTGCTATTTTTGTTTATTGGTTGGAAGAGAAGGTTGTGGGTTTGTTTTGAGTTATTTTAGGTAATCTCAGGCGGTGGGCAGAGGTGCCATTGATGGACGGTTTATGGGGTTGTGTTTGATTGTTCTTCATTGTTCTTGAAAAACTGGATTTTTGATCTTTTTGCAATAGAAAAACTTACAAAATTAGGATTTTTTTTATAAAGAAAAGTCAACGGAATGATAATAATTTTAATAATTTTTAATTTATAGCAATAATAATAATAATTATATAATAATTACTATAATTAATTAGTATATATCATTTAACTATGGCAATTTACCATATATTTATGTATTAATTATCCACTAAAAATAGTTAATTAATGAATTTTTGTGGGCTAAATTATTTGGCAAAAATGTATAAATTTACAAAATTTGTCTATAGGGACTCATTTGCATAATTAGTTATCATAGAGGGACCTAACATGTAATTTCACCAATAATTTCAGCAAATACATGTGGGATAACAGGGACTTAACGGCGCGTGTCCTTCAATCACTCTTGTCAAGGCAAAAAGTACTTAATTGGATGTTTTTTCAAACGTTTGGTACATAATAATCCGAAATTAGAGGTTTGGTACTAAATTGGGATTTTCCTTAAAGGTTTGGTACCAAATTGGGATTTTAGCCTGTTTAATTCTAAACAATATCCAGCAAAAGATTTTGATGGGTATGCGAAAAGTATGTTAATAATTTTAACATTATTATATTGTAGATATTTGTACTTGATATATATGAATCGAAAAAATTGAGATTTGTTTAAAAAAAATTGAGATTTCAACTCAAATTGGTACAAGGATGGATACCTAACAATGGTGTTCTTGATGAGAAAATGACACTTTTGAAGTTTAAGAAACAACTGAGTGAAAATCTAGCATGAAAATGGAGAAACGAGGGGAGAAAAAAGGCTTTAAAAAACAATGAGGTTCATAGGTTAATGGCAATCACAAGAAATTTAAAAGTTTTCAAGGGATAAAATTGGAAAGTCATAAATGCCTATTACGCTAATAGGGAATTATGTTGCTCAATACACTTAGACATTTAACAATCTTGACTCATTATACCTTTGGGGTAATTTTAATCCATCGTTACACCTCCCAATAATTCCCCCTATATATATAGTATATATATAGTATAAATCAGAGACATATGCCTAAAATATATATATATATATATTATATTTGTATTGATTAATTAAGACTTAAATATCTGAGATTGGAATTATCAGTTATATTAATGAAATTTCTTATAACTATTTTATCAAAAATGTTATAACTACAAAAAGAAAAGAATTTTTATTAATCCCAAATTATAAGAATAGAAATAAAAATTTAAAAAACAAAAATTTGAATGACTCGAATTAAATTTAAAACTTGAAATGACTCGACTATTTAACCAAAAAAAATGAATTGTAACAATCCGAACCCGAAAAGAATCGAACCCGAAAACCTAAGGTTCAAACCGAAATTATCCGAACCGTATGACCCGAAACCGAAAATGACCAAACCCAGAATTGACCCGAACCCAAATGACCCGACATTTCATTGATCCAGACCCAACCCAACCCGAAACCGAAAATTACCCGAACCCATATGACCCGAAAATTTCTTAATCCAAAACTGACCCAACCCAAAAAACCGAACCCAAACCCAACCTGATCCGCCCATCTGCCAATTCTAGTAGAACTTGACTACAAGAACTCATCGTGTCCCAAGGGCCAAGGGAGCATTGTACTAACCGAGTAAAATACTTTGGTCCATATAATAATAAAATATGCCTATCCCATATTCTATCAACCGGAAACCCAAAAATTGGAGTGGAAGTGATCATTTCTACGGTAAACACACATGTGAATATGCCTTCCCAAAAATAAAATAAGTGTGACTGAAAGTATATAATATGCCTAACCAAAACCTAGGATTGCAAGGTCCGTGTTCACTGAGTATGAGCTAACTAGGTTGGATTTCACTCTACTCATCCCCACTACATAATATGAATTTTCATTTCACAACATTTACCTTTCGCACTTTTTTGGCCTAAGAATTGATCTTGAGCGAATATGCGACCTAAAAATAGGCTTTGCTCAATTAGGAAAAAATTTCTATGGTTGATTTGATTTTAAATTGATTTTTCTTGTATTGACATGGCTGACCTATAGAGTCCTAGGCATAAGTAATCAACTTTTAAAGACCCATGCTATACGTCTAAGACTAGAAGCAAAAGTCTAATTTCACATTATAAAGTCGTACGTTGCCTCTAAAGACTGCCATCTCTCCTACACGGCAATGCCCATGAAAATGAAACTTGCCATAGCTTTGGCTTCGATGATTAACTATAAATATGGGTAAGGAAATGAGACTTACACCACAACAAAAATCAAGCTATAGCACTTCTATATATCACAAGTAGTAAAAGAAGATCAAAAGCAATGGCTTCCTCCAAAATTCTGCCATTTTTGGGAGCTTTTCTCCTTATCGTCCTTCTCCTACAACCAATCGCAATTCAGTCTCGACCTACTAAAAATCCCACGAAAAATGCCTTCGAATTCATCAAAAGCCTGCAAGGATGCCACAAGGGTCAAAAAGTTAAAGGGCTTAAGAATCTCAAAGGATACCTCCACAAATTCGGATACTTAAACTACCATCAAGAAGCAAACAAGAACAAAAGCAAGAACATTCATGCAAATGATGATGACTTCGATGACCTGTTGGAGTCCGCAATCAAAACGTATCAGCAATATTACCATCTCAAAGTCACCGGAGACTTAGACGCCGAGACCGTGAACCAAATGGTGCAGCCAAGGTGCGGTGTTCCTGACGACGTCGTCAACGGCAAAAAAGTTCACCACCACAGTCACGACGACTCTCTTCACACCGTCGGCCATTTTTCGTTTTTCCCAAACAGACCAAGGTGGCCAGATTCCAAAACCGACTTCACATATCGCTTAACTTCAAGCGCTCAAGTTCCGGAGCCAGACAACATAAAATCCATCATTTCGAGAGCTTTCGGAAAATGGTCCAAAGTGACTCGTTTTACGTTCCAGGAAGTTTCGGAATCTTCCACTTCGGATATTGTGATTGGGTTCCACCAGGGATCCCATGGTGACAATGCTCCCTTCGATGGTCCTGGAGGGACTCTGGCTCATGCTTATGCTCCAACTCGTGGGATTTTCCATTACGATGCTCAAGAGAATTGGAGCAGCAACCCAATGGCCGGATCGAGTCAGGTGGACTTGGAATCGGTTGCAGTGCATGAAATTGGTCATCTTCTGGGTCTTCATCATAGTGAAGTTCCAAGTGCTATCATGTATGCATATATTCAACTTGGGACTACGAAGAGGGATTTGGATGCAGATGATATTCGAGGCATTCAAACTCTATACGGATTACAGTGACGAAGGGGAAGGCAAGAAGAATCAATAATTAATGTCTCCATCATTATATACGTACGGAGACTCATTTCTAATACTAATAAATGATATAGTATAGTCCTCTAGTGAGGACTAGGCTGTGTCAAAGTTGGTCTTTTTAATTCTTAAAATTTAATGATGTCATGTCAGCACTCAGCATGTGTACGTGTTTTTGCAATTTTGGTTTTTAATTTTTATTGTGGTAGTACAAGAAATTAATAATATACCAGAATTTTATCTCATTTAGACCTCAAAACCAAAAAGGACTCTATCTAATCTAAGCTTGCTGCTGTAACTGTAAATCGACAAGATAAACTAATGTACACAAAACCATCTATAAAAGTCAAGCATCATACTCCTAATGAAATTCAAATGAGAAAAACTGCAATGAATTAACCTTATTATCAAATCCTGAAATTCATCAGTCATCATCACCCATGGACGACGATGAGGGATGGTCAAGGAAAAGATTTTTTGCCAGTCTGAATTTTTTTGCTGCCACCCACTTTTTATACGGATTCTGGCATGATTATGGTGCTCAATACAGTAGCAACTGGAAAATCGAAAGGGTCCTCCATGCTGTATCCACTGGCGCCACAGGGTTTTTGATTAAAGAAGTGGCTTGGCCGGCTGGGTGGGGAAGTAATGAACTGGGAAATACTACTGTGAATTTTCTACTATTCGCCTTGACCAGGCTTTTTTATTACTTGGGGCTTGTATCAACTCAAACAGTCGTTATGACGTGTTTTGTTCTTGGGGCCGGGATTTTTTTACGTTTCTTGAACGTAATCTTAGCAGATAATTAATGAGGTAGTGATTTCGTTGAAGGTTTTGTAGCCATATAGCCTAATTTTTTAAGGTTTTTTTTTTTTTTTTTTTTTTTTTTTAACTTTACTTATTCGAAGCTGTCAGGGAACATCCTATTATTTCTCGTTTCAATATGTTTGGTTTTTAATTGGTTTAATGTTCTTGTCAATCAATCCTCTTTCTTTTAGTTGTCATATTTGTTGTTAAACTATTCCTTGTAATTTGAGTTGCTTCTAATTTGAGATTATTGTCATATGTATATAGATCGAGATTAACCTTATACAAAAATGAGATTATTATTATATATATAGATCGAGAGTCACAAATTTGTCCCCAATCAAAATTTGTCCCCAATCAATTTGTAGGCTTCCCTTGAATTTGTTACCAGTCAATAAGTTAAGTCATTAAATTTGTAATTTACCCTAATATTAATGTTTTTTTCTTTACAATTTGAATTGAAACTACATGGTATTTCCTCACATGTAATTCCATCTTACCACTAGCCAAATCCAAGTATGGGTTCTGAAATTAATGTACTCCCTCTGTCTCATAATATAAGTCCATTTTAACCGTATCACAAAGTTTATCATAATATAAGTCCATTTTAACCGTATCACAAAGTTTATCATAATATAAGTCCATTTTAACCGTATCACAAAGTTTAAGAAAGTAGTTACAATTCTAACTTTTATAAACTTTTATCTTCTCTTTCCAATTTTATCCATCAGTCCATTTTAACCGTATCACAAAGTTTAAGAAAGTAGTTACAACTCTAACTTCTATAAACTTTTATCTTTTCTTTCCAATTTTATCCATCTTCTCTCTCCTCCCACTTACTCCTCATAGTCAATAAATAAATTAAATTCCAACTAAATTTCTACTATCACTAACACTAACAAGGGTAATTTAGATAACTTAGGTAAAAGTTGCATTGGCTGTCTCATAATATAAGTCCATTTTAACCGTATCACAAAGTTTAAGAAAGTAGTTACAACTCTAACTTCTATAAACTTTTATCTTCTTTTTCCAATTTTATCCCTCTTCTCTCTCCTCCCACTTACTCCTCATAGTCAATAAATAAATTAAATTCCAACTAAATTTCTACTATCACTAACAAGGGTAATTTAGATAACTTAGGTAAAAGTTGCATTGGGATTTAAAAATAACTTAGGTAAAAGTTGCATTGGGATTTAAAAAGGGACTTATATTTTGGGACAAATAAAGTTTCTAGAAGGGGACTTATAATATGAGAGGGAGTACCAAATTAAGAGTTTCTGGCAAAAAAAAAAAGTATCAACTTAAAAGTAATATAAACAAAATGTTATATTGACCTAATGCATTTGTTTTGTATCACGTGGAGACGAATTAGAATTTTCTTTGTCAAATAAAAAAAAAAGAAATTGTCAAAGAGTTTCCATTATATCAGTTTTCAGTTGAAATTAATAAATCAACGAACATTTATAGTGACTTCGATACATAACGTTTTCCCTAGAAAAATATATGTACTCTTCAATTTCGTTTCTTCTGTGAGAAGTAGTCAGCAGACAATTTTTCTAGTTTTCTTTAGCGTCAAATAAAATTATATGTCCGATCTTTCTAAAATAAGAACTCGCAAAACCCCTTTTTTGGGGTTTATTGATTATAATACTTGGCAAATTATACAATACACCGGCGGTGGAGTTTAGAAAATTACATAAGCGGGTCTTAAAGGGTGACATGTGTCCCTTAGGGACTAGATTGAAATATTTAAAACTTAATTAATTCAAAAAAGGGACATGCGTCAACTCCACAAGCCGCTTGTGGAGTCCAAAATTTACACCGCCGGTGTATCATATAATCACCCATAATACTTAGGTTCTCTCAATAATCATTTTTTTAGGACTAAAGGCTCAAATAAGGGTCCGAACTTTCATAAAAATCTCAAATAAGGGCCCTAAAACACAATTTCAACAAATTAAAGTACATATTTAGTAGATATGACATATTAATACTAGTGTGTGAGATGTATATAAATTAAAAAGCACGGAAAAATTTTGTATCATACTACGTTTATTGAATTTATTTGAATTAAAATGTTTTGATTTTTAATTAATTTAATAACACCATTTTTCTATCAAAATTGATGTGTAGGCATGACAAGCATTGGTTTTCATTTGAGAAGAACCTAATTTGTAAAAATTTACTTAGTATGTCTTCTAATTTGTTGAAATTGTGTTTTGGGGCCCTTATTTGAGATTTTTATGAAAGTTCGGGCCCTTATTTGAGATTATAGCCTTTTTAATGAGTACATGTTATGAGATTTGAACCCAGGACCTTACCTTACGATTCGAGTACGGTGCACCTACCAGTTGAGCTAACAACTTGGGTGCCTCTCATCAATAACCATTTTGTCCCATCTTTTTGTGAGAGACAAAATTTTCTGTTGTTTTTTTTGTAGTTAAAAACAAATAGGCTTAATACCCAAATTAGCCACTTAATTATCCATTTTGGGACAAATTGGCCCATTAACTTTTTTTGGGACAAATTGGCCCATTAACTTTTAAAAACGAGACAAATTAGCCATTTTCTAATGGAGCGTTTAACGTCCGGAAGGTGAGGGTGCGTTTGACTTCTGATTAAGGCGATTCTAACGGTGCTTGAAAGATCTCGACGAGAAGAATATGATGGTCAGGGAGGTGAGAAAACTAAGCAATCGAAAAATTTCAGATCTTGGGTCAAATTCAAAACTTTGACTGGAAAGTACGATCTTATTCAGAGTCAGAACGAGCTGAATTTTTAATATGTCACTTTCTGAGGGATGCCGGATCTAGTCATTACGAAGGTGAGAAATGATAATAAAGAAAATAAGCAATGCCGGTCTACTAGCATCGAAATAGTCTAAATTTATGATATGTCACTCTCTAAGGGATGTCGGTCTTATTCGCCTCATTTTCTTTGTTATTTTTTTCTTAACTCCACAATCAATAGATCTAGCACCCTTCAAATAGTGACACATTGGAAATTCTGCCCGTTCCAACACCAAATAAGACCGCACCTTCTAGTCAAACTTTTAAATTTGACTCGATATCTAAAAGTTTTCGATTGTTTTTTTTTCCTCACTTCCCTGACCATCCGGTTCTTCTTGTCGAGATCTTTCAAATGCCGCTAGAATCGCCTTAATCAGAATTCAGACGCGCCCTCACCTTCCGGACGTTAAACGCACCGTCAGAAACTGGCTAATTAATTTGTCTCGTTTTTAAAAGTTAAGGGGCCAATTTGTCCCAAAAAAAAGTTAAGGGGTCAATCTATCCCAAAATAGATAGTTAAGGGGCTAATTTGGGTATTAAGCCAAAACAAATCGAGGTAAATTAATATAGGTTCATGGTGTATATATATATATATATATATATATATATATATATATATATTCTTTAATATTGTTCATATGCATATCATTGCCTTACTGCTTTACTTAATTATTATGAATATATTTTTTTGGTTCATCATTTTTTATTTTTCGTCTTGTGGGGCAGAATTGTTTCTTAATTGTTCATGTTTGCGTAATGATTCTTAATCACTCGTTTAATTATTAATAAAATTTGCCTTTAAAAAGAATTATTCCTAAATTAATAGCATTTGCCTTTAAAAAAATTATTGCTAAATTAATAGTATTGTTGAAAGGTATGCAATTGC
>AWWV01013118.1:0-10060 GCA_001974805.1 Corchorus capsularis
TATGTAAAGGAAGAAGAAAAAGGAAAAGTTTACCCAAACATAATCATACACACTCAAATTAGAAGTCTCTGGCGTGTAAAGACTTCAATCAATTTCTACCATTTTTCTCTCAACGAGGAAATTTACGGGTGGAATTTGAAGCTAACTTTTCACATTGTTATTGCCTATATATACATGGGCAATAGATCTCACATTACACAAGCTTTTTTGTTGTAGCAAAAACTAAATATAGGAGGAGTAAATCCTATATATATAATGGCTGCTTCTTCTAAAAAAGTTTTCCCACTTCTAGGATTTCTTCTCTTTGCTCTATTGCTTCCCTCAATTCAATCAAATCCTGTTAAGAATCCATTCGGGTTCATCAAAAATCTTGAGGGATGCCACAAGGGTCAAACTGTAAAAGGACTCCAAGATCTCAAACACTACCTTGAGAAATTTGGTTACTTGAATTACAAGCAAGAAGCCAACAAAGGCAACAAGAGGGTCATGAAGAACCATGCAAATGACGATGAGTTTGATGACTTATTGGAGTCTGCAATCAAAACATACCAACGCAGGTATCATTTGAAAGTCACCGGAGGCCTAGACGCCGACACCGCGAATCAAATGATGAAGCCTAGATGCGGTGTGGCAGATATTAATGTTGTCAATAATGGCACTAATCGCCATAATCATCATCGGAGGTCTATCCACACCGTGGGTCGGTTTCAATTTTTCCGTGGTAGCCCGAAATGGCCAGCTGATCAAACCCATTTAAGATACCGGTTTCTTACGGATGTTCAAGTCCCTGGAACCGAAAACTTAAGGTCTATTATATCAAGAGCTTTCCAAAGATGGACTCAAGTTAGCCATTTTACGTTCGAGGAAGTGGCTGAAAGTTCTGTTTCGGAGATTGAGATTGGGTTCCATCGTAGGCAAGCTTTAGATAGAAATGATGAAGGATTTGATGGCCCTCTGGGAACATTCGCTCATGCTATGTTACCACCAGGGGGAAGATTCCATTACGATGCAGATGAGACTTGGAGTGGTAATCCAGGGCCTTCGGAGTTGGACTTAGAATCAGTTGCAGTGCATGAAATAGGGCACCTACTTGGCCTTCGTCACAGTGAAGACCCTCAAGCTATCATGTTTGCTTATTTTGATTATGGGATTACCAAGAGGGATTTACATCGCGACGATATTCAACGCATACGTGCTTTATATGGAAGTGCTTGATGAGTTGATTGAGAAGTGAGAACACATTGACGGATGACGGTAACCCCCATAATTAATTGTCATTTTAGAGGTTCCTTTCTTTAATTCTATACAATAAGGACAAGTTCGTTATGGACTTTGAGTCTTTGATTAAAATTTTGTAATTTTCTTTTCAGTTTTAGTACCAAGGGGAGGACTAATTTGTTGTCCAAAGATATATGTATACGGGGGGTAATAAAAGTTTTAAATCAATTTGTTTTGCTTATATAGACTGATACATGAATCGATGATGAAGTCTTACTAAAATTAATCTTTGGTTGAAGCCTTCAAGGAATATTTTTTTGAAAGACAAAAAGTTATTCCATTAATAACTAGACAAAAATGTCTAGAACAAATAGAGATAGAAAGAGGAATTACTACCTCCAAAACAATTCACAAAAGGAAAACCAGCCAGCATAAAAACGAACACAGCAAGAACACAAAGACTGTCACAATGCAACAAAACGAACCCAAACTCACAACTCAATTAAAGCTGCTTCCAAATCAACATGTGCCAAAGAAACTCCCCTTTCCCATTGAATTTTCATCAAAACCTTCCCAATTCATCACGCAGAACACCCCCAATACAAACAGGACCCCGCTTCCCCTAGGTTTCTATCATCACAAAAAATAATCCCTAAAGTCTTGCTAACCTCAAAGGTAGCTTCTGCCTCTTTCAATAAGTTTTCGTTTCTGCTTTTGATATCACCACCAGACAAAGAGACATCTGAATTTCAAATCAATTTTAGCTTTGTCGCCTAATATAAGCTGGGTAACTTCTCTCTTGACCTTCTTTCTTTTTTTATTTTCACATGCATTGCACTTGGCCCAAGTTAGATGACATTGACAGCCCAAAGCTTCTTTAGACTTACCAACCCCAGATAAGATGATAGGCTCAAAGTCACTTCTCACCTCGAGAATGGACCCAATCTCCAATGGACTTGAATTGAATGGACTCTTATGGTGACCTTCAACCGTTTCAGCTACTATTTCCTTTTTATTACTAGTAGATACAAACCCATCATAAATACCAATATCTCCATTGACAAAATCTTTCCTATATGAATTCAAATTGCCGTCCACCAAACCAGTATCCGAAATTCTAGACCCGAAATTCCCCTCGACAATAAACCAAAGGAAATGTTTCCATCATTAATCACCGCATTAACCGTTTCAGCTCCTATTTCCTTGTCATTACTAGAATCAAAGCTATCATAAATACCAATATCTCCATTTCCTAACCACCAAATCAGCATCCGAGATTTTAGATCCGACATTCCCCTCGGCAATTAAATCCCCAGAGGAAACTTTTCCTTCATTAATCACCGCATTTAAGCCTTTGGAGAAATCCAAGGCCAAGTTGTCAGTGTCAACAAAAGGGCACCGCCTTACTTTGCAACTGGTAACTCCAGCCTGACACCTCAATGCGCTGATTCTATGGAAGACTCAAATTCCACCGAAATGCCGATTCTAAACTTAATCCTTGAAGAATAGCCCATAGTCAATTTGGGAATATCTGATGTGTTCAAATTGAGAATTTGAGTCCTTGCTGTTTGAAGAGATTTTTTAGAATTGGTGCTATGATCAATCTATAAAATTTTCCCCATTTTTCACCAAAAGTAGAGAAAAAATTATAATGCCATAATTCAAGTGGCACATCTTCAACTTGAAACCAGACAATAGACTTTCTCCTAAAACCTAGTAGATTCCCAAGGAAGTATCTCAGGAACTAAATCATGACATTTATCAGAGACCATTTTAATGCATTCATCAATCAAGCCTTCATCTTCCACACTTACAAGAAGCATGACATTACTAAGCTCTATAATCTTCAACTTCAACTCATTACTTGATAACATAGTAATAACTTTTTCCTTATTAGCCATCGAATTAACAAACACCACCACACATCTCTCTAACAGTTACGATAATCAATAGGAATAAGCACCTCAAGCTCGAACTCCTTACTAAGATCCGCTTCTGGCACCAACGGTTCGGCAAACGCCTCAACCACAAAATTAATTTTAAGATCGACAACATTATCTGCAAGAGATAAGGGCAATTCGCTGTTAAAGTGGGCCTTATCTTCTGCTGCAAGGAGGACTTTTGTAACTGCATTCCCTTTCTCAACATTCTGATCAATAATATTAGATGACAACAGTGGTTGCCTCTGATCTTGAAGGTGCATGTCATTAGAAGATCGCCTTGGTTTAGAGAATCTCCTAGGTTCTTGAAGATGGTTGCGAGGCCTCAGTTCACGATAAAAGGTGAAACATGCCTCATAACATGGCTCCTCCAAGGGGACCTGCCTCTAGCAACAAATCCTGGTACTCTACAAGATTTGGTTCTAGGTCTGTCCCTTTGAAAAGATTGGATGGTATCTTTGCCTTTCCGCACCCTATCTACCAATCTCACAAAAGCTTCCGTACCAACAGCAATCTCCCAAACAAATTTAAGCCGCTTCCTCTTGAAATTGCATTTCTTATTTCGTCCTCGTACCGATATCTAACAAAACCAAAACCTGAAGAACTTTGTCTCTTCTTAAGAGGCAAAAAGACGTCCACAACAACACCATAGTTGTTGAAGCTTTCCCATAAATCCTTCCTTGAGACCTTGTTACTCAAATTACCAAAGGAAATTGAATGGAGGCTCAAATACCATCTGAAAGACTAGTGTTTCTACAATTCTCCCGGTGATACTTCTGTCAGCTGACCTCTCGAGATCATTAAGCTTCTCTCATGTTCTCATCCTAGATTCCTATGCAGGATTTGTTAAGGCAGGCTCCATTGCAAGAAGTACTACTGGGATTTCAAGAGGAGTTCGACTTCAAAATTAATACCCAAAGAGAAAAATATTGCAAGAGATTTTTTTTTTTTTTCATTTTTAAAGCCTTCAAGGAATATACATGGATTAATGATTTCATTACTGTTAAACGAAACTTTGATTAGCACTAGAAAAATTAATGAATCTATACCTATACCTAAAAGTAAAGTAGTCTTTCTTAACCAACAATTAGTTGGTTCAAGTGGTTTAACACTAGTTTCACTTAGCATGGTCTTGAGTTCGAGTCTCGTAGATAGAGAAAATTATCTTTGGGAGAGTTTTATCCCCATAATGGATTGATTTGAATCGAACAATGTTTTTTTTTGAACTCGAACAATGTTAACTTATAAATATATTTTTTTTAAATTAGTCTCTCTTATTGTCTGGATTTGGATCATTCTGAATTCAATTGAATCATTTCATTTAGGGTTCGATTCATTTCGGGTGGGATTCGGTTTTATTTCAATTACCATCTTAGGCCATTTGATTAGGTTTTGAGATATTTAATAATCTTTAGGAAGAGAAAAAAAATTCTTTAGGAAGACAAATTGTATTTTTAAATAATTTCTATTGATTATAATATCTTTAGCAAAATTATACTATAATCTTTAGGAAGAAAAAAAAAATCTTTATGAAGCAAAATTGTATTTTTTAAATAATTTCTATTGATTATAATACTTTAGCAAAATTATACTATAATCTTTTCGAAGAAAAAAAAAACTTTAGGAAGCAAAATTGTATTTTTTAAATAATTTCTGTTGATTATAATATCTTTAGCAAAATTATACTATATATACTGTTAGTAGAGTTTAATAAACTACACATGCAGTGTTAAGAGTTGACGTTTGTACTTTAAAAAATAGTTTTTAACATTAAATACAAAATTAATTAAAAATGGATATATATGTGAACACATTGACTCCCTTGTGAATTTATAAATTAATTTTATACTCACAGTATCGTATATAATCATCTAATGTGTAATAAAAATCAAGAATCCATACATGGTATAAGAACTCATCGTGTCCAAGGGAGCATGTACTAACCGTGTAAGATACTTTCGTCCATAAAATTCGAAATAGGCGCTGGGACCTTGTAGGGGAAATAATGTATTTCTTGTTTTGACTATCCCATTTTCTATCAACGGGAACCAAAAATGTGGAGTGGAAGTGATCATATTTCTACGTGTAATCACAAATGGCCCTCCTAGGGAAATAAAAAATGCAGAGAAATAAGTTCCCTAATAAGAAAAGAGGAGAGAAATAAGTCCCTATTCGCTTAGTTTCCTTCTAACAAACGAGAAATATAGGAAAAAGAGAACGAAAAAAAGAAAACAAAATCGAAAGGATTATAAGTGGACCAAGTCACTAAAATTTTACAGTTACCTTTTGAGATAGGAAATGTAATAGTCATTTGACAATGACGAAACTACTATATATAAGAAAAAACTTATTACAATATTATAGCACAAGCACACCGATTAGCAGTGGTATAAACAGACTGCAATATCCTCCAATGGCGGCTTCTTCCAAGATTCTCCCAATATTTCTCACCTTTCTTTTATCTCTTCTATTGCTCCCCTCGATTCAATCAAAGCCTGTTAAAAATCCATTTGGGTTCATCCAAAATTTCCAAGGTTACCACAAGGGCCAAACTGTGAAAGGGCTCCAAGATGTCAAACTCTATCTTAGCAAATATGGGTACCTGAATCTTGATCAGGTAAAAGTCGATGAGTTCGATGATGCATTGGAGTCTGCAATCAGAACATATCACCGCAGGCATAGCCTGAAAGTCACCGGCGGCCTAGACGCCGAGACGGTGAATCAAATGATGAAACCAAGATGTGGTGTGCCAGATATAGTCAACAACACTAAAATTCACAACCATCATGATCATAGCAAGTCTATCCACACAGTTGCTCGCTATAGATTTTTCCCCGGAAACCCTAGATGGCCGGACTCTCAGACCGAATTAAGATACCGATTTTTAACTGATATTCAAGTCCCCGGAACTCAAAACTTAAGGTCTAGTGTTGCACGAGCTTTCCAGAAATGGGCTCAAGTTTCCCAATTTACGTTCGAGGAAGTTGACGAAGACGAAGATTCTGAGATTGTAATTGGGTTCCATGGTATGCAAGGACGAAGCAGCGATGATCCTGGATTTGATGGTCCACAAGGGACTCTGGCTCATGCCTTTGCACCAACTAGGGGAATTTTCCATCTCGATGCAGACGAAGATTGGAGTGGTGATAATAGTCCAGGGCCTTCGGAAATCGACCTGGAATCTGTTGCTGTGCATGAAATTGGGCACTTGCTTGGGCTTGGTCACAGTCAAGTTCCCGAAGCTATCATGTTTCCTACATTTGAAGCTGGCACTACGAAGAGGAATTTGGATTCCGATGATATTGAAGGCATCCGTAATTTATATGGATTACAGTGACAATTCCCATTTTAAAATAATTAAATTAGACGTATAATGTGTAAACAATAAGATGTGGATCATGGTGTCAAAGGAATATTTAATATTAATATTTGTTTGCTAAAATTTGAGTTACCTCAATTATATAATTTTCATGTCAATTATATTTTTCTTAAGAAAATCATAAGAAATTTCCGTACAGAAAAAGCGTGAAGGGGTCGAATTGAACTTTGCGAGCATATTGTTTTTAATTAATTACTTTGTATTGTATATTATGTATAATTAGTCAATTAAATTATCTTTATCTTTAATTAATTTGAAATTAGATAATTTTCTCAAATGATCAGAAATTGAAATTTACTTGCAAGGGAGGCAACCAATCTTCCCATGCTCTCCACAAAAAGAAATGGACTAAATTAGAAAAAAGAGGGTACAAATCTTTTTTTTTTTTTTTGTCAATCTTTAGTACTTATAGTTTTTCTCTCGTTTGAAAAATAAAAATTCTTGTTCGCATACTTCAATTTTTTTTGGACTATATACTTTCCTTCTAGATCATGACTAACTATATCCATAATTATTATACTAGAACTACGCTCCACTGCATGTTATGGACAAAATATAAACAATTCAAATTCTAAGATAAGAAATTAATAAAAAAATTAGATTATCAAAGTCATAGTAAGCTCCATCACAACATATTAAGAAAGCTTAGTGTGGAAGATGTTAATAATGCCTTTTTGATATCGGTAGAGGTTAATATATAATAATTTAGTGTGGAAGATGACTTTCAATGCTAGACAAATATTCTAAACAAAAGTTGTAAAGAGATTTCTACGAATCATTACAATAGTCTTCTGAACTATATGAAAAATGTCGAATAAGTCTATGAACTTCAATTTTGGCCAATCAAACTCCCAAAAATCTAATTTTGGTCAGATAAACTTTTCTACCATTAGAATAAGCAGTGGCATGGGCAGAAATTTTTCCAAGTGGGGTCAATAAATATATGAATATGATTTTAATGTTCGAGTGCATAACTATGTAAATTGAAATTATCTTAACATAATATTTTAATTCCAAAAGGAAAAGAGGCATATTAATGTTCGAGACAACAAATTTATTAAGACATATTTACAATTCTAAAATCTAAGTTCACCTTTGATAGAAGGGTATATCTAGAAAGAAAAAAAATAAAAAAGACAATGAAAAGGATCAAGGGGTATGAACATGGACAATTAAAAAGAAACAAATGAAGTAGTTTATAATTTTGGTGGAACCAAGATAATATAAAAGTAAATAAGTAAATTAGTATTTATAAAAATTTTAATATTTTCATTGACCCCATAAAATAATCTATTATACATATTGACCCCAAATCAATTTTTTAGTGGGGTCAATTGCTTATTTCACTTAAATTTTTTCCAATTTTTTCCTATCATTCAAAGCAATTTTAATTTTTAAGTGAGTTCATTTGAACCCACACCCTAAAGAGTGACTATGCCACTGAGAATAAGCCACACAAACATGTCAGTGGCCTCAAAACGACACATCAGTTTAGGGTAAATTTTCTGAAAATTAAAAAAAAATGACTCGAGGCATGAAAATAAAATTTCTGAAAATGACTTCAGATTTTTTTTTATGTTTTTTCTTTTCTAAAAAATTTACCCTAAATTGACTTGTCATTTTCAAGCCACGTGGCTGGCGTGGCTTTTTCTCATAGAAGATAGGCTTATATGGCCAAAATTAAAAGTTCAGAGGTGCAATTGATCAAAATTGAAATTCATGAGCCTATTTGGTCATTTGCAGAAGGTTCAAGGGTGAAAAAGCATATTAAACTTTTATTTATTTATTTGGTTAATTACTGGATATCTGAACATCTCCAACCAGGGGCGGAGGGAGGGGGGCAGGCAGGGCCATCGCCCCCAAACCTCCTGTAACATATATATATCATACATACGTTGTAACTTGTAAGTCTTAATAAAATTGGATAAATTTAGCTTTAACCCCCCCAATTGTAAAAATTTTTGCCCCCCCCCACCTCCCCACTTTTTCATATTTCATAGGTACTTTAAACTAACCTTAATCAATATATATTTAGTAAGCACATATCTTACTTTATACTAGCTATATTCTTGTTCAATATTATCCAAAAACTTCCTCTTGATATTCATGAGAATGGAACCTACATCCTTCATATCAATTCTAACCACAATTGCTAACCACACTTTAAAATTTTGATAACCTCCCTCCAGTAGCATAGGGAGAGGGGGGGCAGCAGGGGTCATGGCCCCCCCTCCCCTCTATAATACTGGTTGTTTGTTTGAACAAAACTAAACGGTAATATTTCACTTTGGCCCCCTAGGTTTCTAATTTGGCACTCTTTGTTATAATTTTTAATATTTTAACATGTACTCTCTTGTAAATGCTACAAGTTTTTTTTTAATTTACGTTTTCGTTTTTTTTTTGCCGGAATTTTAATTTATCTTTTCATTCATTAATTATTATTTATAGTGCTATTGTTCATAATATTTGATTTTATCTAAGATTTTTTCTTTTCAATATTTACTATATCAATCCCAATTTTAGTAAACCAATTAGCAATCTTTGTTTTTCTCTTCCTTTTATCAATTATCAATATAGCTAACTTATTTTTTGGCCGAAATATAGCTAACTTATTCATTGTAGATTTTTTTACACTTTTAATCACAATTTTGGTGTGAGGAACAATTAAACTCACTAATATATTTGAAATAGGTGGTGGACTTGACCGTTAATTAAAATATCTAATTTACCACCTATCATAATCATTTTCTTGTTTTTTTAATAAAAATTTTATCATTGAGTTGGTAATGAATTTACGCCAAACATTATACTATATAATGCTAGCGCTAGTATATATTTTCACATGCTATTTATTCTTTAAAATCAATATTGCGTATATAAGTATATATAGTTACATATTGATTTAGTTAGGTATGTATTACTTGGCCCCCCCAAGATGAAATTCTTGGTTTCGCCCTTGCCTCCCTCTGAAAAACCATATGATAAAATTTTGATAATCACACTATGAAATTCTGATAATCTCCCAATGAAATCTCAATAACCTCTATATAAAATTTTGTTAACATCTCTATGAAATTTTGATAATTACACTATGAAATTTAGGTAACCTATTTATGGAATTTTGATAACCTCACTCTATCTCATTATGAAATTTTGATAAGCACATACATACAACAAAACTAAAAACAAAGGATCACTTTCTCTAGTTTTTCTTGTTTTGTTCTCTTTTCACTCCTCCTCCTTGGTTATTACTGTCAAGGGGGATGAGGGGTTTGATTTTTTATTTCGTATCTTGTTATTTTTCTTTAGTTTTAGAATAAAATCTCACAGATCTATTGATATGTTTGGGTTATGAGTCTCCAGATCTTTACATCTTGGATGTTTGTGTTAGTTTAGTTTGTTGAGTCAGTTTATTCAGTTTATTTGATGTCTTTTGAGTTTACAATAGATTGAGGATTTCAGCATCATATTTAGATGGGTCTTCTTTGTGGTTTTCGGATCAATCGGGGAGATTTTCGGATCA
>AWWV01013119.1:0-92337 GCA_001974805.1 Corchorus capsularis
AATCCGCCTAACCCGAAACCAAAACTGACCCAACCCAAAAATGACCCGAATTTTGGGTTCCCGAACTCGAAATTACCCAAAACCAAAATGAGCCGAACCCAATCAACCCGACAGATTAACCCGAAATGACCCGAATTAAAATTTATTATATTTAAATTGTGAAAACTAAAAATTGTAAAATAATTAGCAAACATTATATATTTGATAATTTTAATCCAATTTTAGTATTTTACCACATCAAATCTCAATCTCATGATATTTATTGCTAATTTTTTTAGTCTTTGATTGAAAGTTGAAACTATACCATAAATATAGATTATTACAAATAATAGAAATTATTTTATATTTTCTAATTATTTAAATATTTATACTTTAATATAACATAGTGCATATAAAAAAATCAATGCCAATGAATATTTCAATTAATACAATATATTTATAAGTTATATAAATTTGAAGAGGTAAATAAAATGGATTATAAGTTATAATATAATTAAAATGAATTAAATTATATTGTGCTGTTGTTCAGAGTAGTCCTCAGTGTGTAATGCAATTCAATCCCCAAATTCTCACATTTGTTCAAATTAGGCTCTAACAGATTTTAATTTGTTTAATTTAAAAGCTTGCATTTTCATAATTTGTTTAATTTAATGTTTAATTAGTTTTAATTTGAAATAATTTATAATTAATTTTCATTAATTAGTTTAAATTAGTATTAAAACATATGCATTACATATTTAATTTATGTTAGTTTAAAATTTAAATGTTCCGGTTAATTTAGTTTAAATATTTAATTTATATATAAGTCAAGGATTATTGGATCAAGTTATTGTTCAATTTTGATTATTATATAATATATGTATACTATATATATTTGTTTTTTTTAATAATAAATAATACTCCCTCCATCCCAAATTATCTGACCCTTTTGGGTCAAAGTAATCCTAACTTTGATCCTTAATAATAAGAAATTATATAGAATTAAATTTTTAAAAATTATGATTTGATTAAGTTAAGTCTTAAACTTTTCAACACATATTTTTTGAAAATTTAATTGTATATATATTTTTTGTAATTAAAGGTCAAAGATAGAATTAGTTTGACCCAAAAGAGTCAGATAATTTGGGACAGAGGGAGTATTAATAATAATGTAAAAGATTACAACCAAGTAACCAAGATGATGTTCTAGAGACACCAAGCTTGGCCAAGGAATCAGCAAAAAAGTTTACCTCCCTAAAGACATGAACAAAAGAGAGACATTGTCTAAAATAGAAATCAGATTTCAAAGTCTATTATGGTATATATATACTATATATATAGTATAAATCATAGACATGGCCTAAGGCTAAATATATATGCTATATATATATTTGTACCGATTAATTAAGACTTAAATCTCTGAGATTGGAATTATCAGTTATATTAATGAAATTTCTTATAACTATTTTATCAAAAATGTTATAACTACAATTGGAAATGAATTTTTTTTAATCCCAAATTATAAGAATAGAAATAAAAATTTATTTAAACTTCGAAAAACGCAAACTTGAATGACTCGAATCAAATTTGAAACCGGAAATGAACTGACTATTCAAACTGAAAAAAATGAAATGTTACAACCCGAACCCGAAGAGACCCGAACTCGAAAACCCGAGGTTTCAAACCCGAAATTAGCCGAACCGTATGACCCGAAGCCGAAAGCGACCCAACCCAGAATTGACCCGAACCCAAATGACCCGACATTTGAGCGACCCGAACCCAACCCAACCCAACCCGAAAATTAACCGAATCCGTATGATCCAGAATTTTCTTAACCCGAAACTGACCCAACCCAAACTACCAAACCCAAATCCAACCCAACCCGCCCATCTGCCAGTTCTAATCCGAATTGAGTAGTGATGAGTGATGACTTTGGCCCTGTTTGATGCATTGTTTGGGTTGATTGGGTCGGTCAGTGGCCCAAACGGCCTACCAAACATTCTATAGGGTGGGATGAGTTGGCCTCCATTAAACACATATTTTACAACCACCGAGAATATTCTCATCTGTACAGTAACAAATCTAACCCGTACACTAACCAATTTTACTCTCACCGAACCGATCTCACCGGTGTACCAAACATGGACTTTGTTTTGGACAATTTCGATCTGGCACCCGGGAGAAAACTTTCAATCTTCCTTGAAACGTAGGAAGGGAAAAACTGAAAAATGTCTATTTTTGGTTATTTCCTTCCAACTAAAAGAGGAAATTAGAACTGCAGAAAAAGAAGAACAAGAAAAATAGGGAAAAAAAAAAGGTAACCTCAAATCTAAATTATTGTTACCTTGTTAAGAAGAATCCATTTGAGTGATCATCCAGGAAATTGAGGGTATAAAATAAAAACGGATTTATTAAGTCACTTGAATTCTACAATATTGTTACCTTTCCAGAAATAAAAAATTGAAGACTAATCTTTAAATATTTAAACAGCACAAGCATTTCAGTCAAGCAGATAATACCCTCCATCAATGGCTGCTTCATCATCTAAGCTGCTGGTTCTTCCATTTCTCACTTTTCTTGTATTGCTGATACCCTCAATTCAATCAAACCTTGTTAAAAATCCATTTGGGTTCATCCAGGATCTCCATGGAAGCCAGAAGGGTCAAACCGTGAAAGGCCTCACGGATCTCAAACTCTACCTTGAGAAATTTGGTTACTTGAACAACAATATTCAAGTAAACAACGAAGGCAACAACAAAAATCATACGAAGGACGATGAGTTTGATGACTCATTAGAGTCTGCAATCAAAAGATACCAAAGGAGATATGGTTTAAATGTCACCGGAGGCCTAGGCGCGGAGACGGAGAATATGATGATGAAACCTCGATGTGGTCAGCCAGATATCATCAACAATGGCGCCGGCATTAAAATCAACCTTAATGCAATATGGCCAGCAACCCAAAACCATTTAAAGTACCGTATTCTAACTGGAGTCCAAGTCCCTGGCACCGAAGACTTAAAGTCTGTTCTTTCACGAGCTTTCAATCGATGGGCCAAAGTGTCTCGATTTACTTTCGAGGAAGTACCGGAAAACGCAGAGAATTTCCAGCTTGAGATTGGGTTCCATGATTACAATGGACTATTTCCGGGTGATACTGGATTTGATGGTCGGTTTGGGACTACGGCTCATGCTACTCCTGATGGCAAATTCCATTACGATAAAGATGAAGATTGGAGTAGCAATCCAGGCCCTGACGCAATCGACTTGGAATCGATTGCAGTGCATGAAATAGGGCACCTTCTTGGACTTGGTCACTCAATAGTTCCTGAAGCTGTTATGTATGGTATTTTTGTTTATGGGACGACGACGAAGAGGGATTTACATCCAAGTGACATTGAAGCCCTCACTGCAATATATGGGCCTATACGATCTTAATTAAGAGTAATAATCATAGTTGTTATCAATTTTTTTTTAATAATGATTATGTAATTCAATAAATTGTTCCAATGGGTTATGAAATAAATTTCTGTTTCAGTTCCATGTTAGTATCGAAATTTTAACATATCGAAATTGACCCATATATATTCCCACTAACCATTCAGCAATTGTTTGATATCATAAAGTCTTTTGACAAAATTTGCGAAGTAGTCCGGTCTAAAATAAGTGAAACAATTTTATTTTTGGCTTTTTTAATAAGAAGTGATATATTTATAAAATCAATAATTTATTTAATTTTCTTTTCCATTTATACCTATAATTAATGCAGAGTTAAAAAGGGAGAAGATTTTTTTTTCGTTAGAAAAGCGAGAAGCTAAATGTAGTTATTGTTTGTATCCTAATTTACACCTGGGTAAATTAGGAAATGTGGTTCAAATTTCATTGAATTAAGACCACCCTAATCCAATTTGGAGATGGAAAAACATTTTACTCATGCCCCAAAATCCAAACCACCCTATAAAATTACTTGGAAAACTATTGTGGTTTTTGTTGGAAATTGTAATCACCCCTTAGTAACATGTTTTCGAATTTTGGCCACCCCATGTTAGGGTGGTGCTATTGGAAATCTTGATCACCCCAAGATGGGACGATGACGATGAGGGCCACCCAAAGAAGTATTGGGCGATAGCTTTTGGACAAACTCTACAACGTCACAACCTCATGGAAGAGTTTCGGTCACCCAAGTATTGGGTGATGATTCCATAAGATATTGACCACCCAACATGCAAGAGTGGTGCGGTACCACCCAAAGAATGAGTGGTGTCTGGTCACCCCAATCCTACACAATATTGGACGATGGCGCCATGTTTTGCAAAGATTAATGACGCCACATGTTAGGCAAAGTGTGATAACACCACCCCCATTTTGCTTGAATTTTAGGGTATTACACAAGGGAAAATTTTGGTTTGATTTCACAATTAAGCCAATATAACTTCGCAAAATAAAAAGAGAAATCCATGGCGTTGGCCACTTCATGTTTAAAAGCTAGATTGGCTTTGAATTTAATTTAAGGCCAATTAGCATTTATGTTAAAATTTGCGTTGGATATTTTCCAAAGAATGATCAATCCGACTCCAATGGTTCCACTTCCAACGGCTCCGCCTCCCTGAAGCTTAGTGCCTTAGCATTCATACATGAAGATCAAAAGTTGACTAATCAAGAACGATTTAAATTGATCTTAATTTTCTAAAGTCATGGGATTAGGATTGCAATCAAGATCAATTTGGAGTTGGTGGTGCAAGACAAAATCAACAAAATCAATTACCATCGTTAATTGAAGATTTACAACGTGATTGTCACCATGGAGTCATTTATTCGGGATCCCTTGATTTATGGATCTAGATTGGAGTCATGCCTATATAAGCAGAGTCTCCTCCAACATAGAAGCTCTCTCCGGACACCTGATTGCCCTGCGCAAACTCAACCAAACTCAGCGCTTGTACCCAACACTTCTTCACACTTGTTATCTTTTTTACTCGTGATAGACTCTTGTCTATTCTCTTGTCCAGTGTCTTTGATCCTTTGGATCAATCCTTATCAATTGTAATCCTCGTCTCTTTAATAACACTCCATTGTTATTATCTTACGAGTTACTAAGAACCTTTTGTTTGAGTTGATCTATCGTTTGATAACTTTTTCTTTAAGCTTTTACGCTTAATCAACTTTGTCAATTTCCTCGCATAAATTGACTGACACACCCTGTACACGAAAGCTCCCAAAGAGATTTTGGTGCAACAATTATTAATGAAAAGTTGGAGTGTTTAGGTCATTTCAAGTATTTTTTTTTTTACCAAATTTAAGATGAATTAATTATTATCTTAATATGTGTGATTTTCTGAGTGTTTTACTTATCTTGGACCGAAGGGAGTGATGAATAGTGAACTTGAAAGCTCTTTCATTTTCACCAAAATAATAATAAAAAAAAAGCTCTTCCACACTAGCCTGTATCCATAGATGAAGAGTTGAAAGAGATCGATAACACAGTCACACAGAGGATTAGGGGAGAGTCAATTTTAATTTCTATACTGCCGTTAACCTAATTTTGCCTTTATTTTTAAAATTTTTAAATTGGGAATAGGATATATATAACGATGAGGTGGAAAAATACTATAAATTGAGAAATAATTTTGAAAGTGGAATACTTTGAGAAATGAATACAATATATTAAAACTGGATGGTATTTTATACCATTTTGTCTATTATAATAACTTGATAAAAACTCATGACCAGCTCTATTACACCATAATCAAGAAAAATAGAAAATTAGGTTCCTTCCTAACAACATGGAGAAACACAGCCCATAATTCACGATTGTTTACCAAGAAAGGAAATCAAAACATGATCTTTCAATTTAATTGAGCAACCAAATCAGAAAACGATTCACTCCTACCTTGCCAAAGCAATTCCTTTGGGATATGATGGCCAAAGCATCAATTAAGTCACTCCTGCAAAGGAGAACCCACAGGGAAAACCAATAATTCTCTAATGGCCAGAACATCCGCATAATTATAGTTAATAATTCCCATTTGAAAGACAGCCATGGATTTCTCAATGCACAATTAAACGCCTCTAATTCTAGCAAGAACTACGAATGCAACCATGTCTTTGGTGTACTTTACACTGTTTGCATTTAAAAAACGGCTACCCCTTATGCCTTTCTTTTTCTTTGCTAAAGCCCCTCAAACTCTTAAAACTCTTTAAATGAGAGCATTTTGCACCATGAACAATAATTCAGGACAAAATGTTGCAAAGCAGATCTTCATGGTAAAATGCCCCCCCCCCCCCCCCAAAATTCCCATAGATTTTTGTCCCAAGGGGACAGTCAAGTGGTTAAGAGCTTGGCCCTCTAAAAGGAGATTTGAGGTTCAAATCCTGGTCAAGTGGTTAAGAGCTTGGCCCTCTAAAAGGAGATTTGAGGTTCAAATCCTGGACAGACGGGGTGGATTTGGGGATGTGAGAAGGCTATCCATTATGTAGCGTATCATTTAATTTCATGTTCACATGTAACCAAAAAAAAATTACTTCAAAATTATACCCAACTTTAATCTGAATTGCTAAACACCGCCCCTTTTACTAGCCACTGCCTACCCCTAGGGACTATTTTGCCCGTTGCTTTATTTTCCATCAAACTTCAAACTTTTCAATTCTCTCAAATTCTCTCAACCTTCAAACTTTCAAACCTCAATCATTCAAAATCATTCAAGTAAAAAAAACATCAAAACTCATGAACAAAGATTTTTCAGATTGAAAGTATGTGCTTTTTGAAAAAAAATAAAAAAAATATCTATTTATCATTAATCAAAGATTAAAGTCCTCTTGCTAATATTGAGATATCCATACCCATTTAAACCAAATGAATTGTCCAATACTTATTAAAGGACAAAAGGAAATTAAAGGAAAAAAAAAAACACCTTTAAAGAAGAAGAAGAAGAAGAAGAAGGAAAGGAAAAAAAAAAGACGAACAAAGCCTGGTCGCGACCTGCACCATGGCCTGTCGCGACCTGCACCATGGCCTGTCGCGACCCGAGCCAGGCTTTGTTCTTTTTTTTTCTCCTTACTTCTTCTTCTTTAAAGATTTTTTTTTAAAGATTTTCCTTTAATTTCCTTTGTCCTTCAATAAGTATTAGACAATTCATTTAGTTTGAATGGGTATGGATATGTCAATATTAGCAAGAGAACTTTAATCATTTGATTAATGATAAATAGATTTTACTTTTTTTCAATTTTAAAAAAAATACTTTCAATCCGAAAATTTCTTTACCCATCCCGGACGTCGCTCCTCCATGAATTTTGATGTTGTTTTGCTTGAATGATTGAGATCTGAAAGTTTGAAGGTTGAGAGAATTGAAAATTTTGAAGTTTTAAGGAAATGGCAAAATAGTCCAAGAGGAGGCGATATTTAGTAATACCCACTTTAATTTTGTATATAATCATTTATATTGGCCTCCTCAAACTTGCATATCAAGAAACGCCTCTGCTATAAAGACAAAAGTCAACCACATGACTGATAATTAATATTTGTTTGTTACTCCCTCCATCCCTTTTTATCTATCATTTTCTTTGTCTCTTTTTATCTGTCATCTTTGGACATAAATTATCATGTTCCCTATCTTACCCTCATTTCAGATTCCATTTTCGGCTTAATGCCCAAAATCCCCCTTGAAGTATCACAAAAAGGACACTTTACCCCCTAATCTTTTTTTGTCAAAGTTTGCCCCCCTGAAGTATGAAATAAGGAGATGTTGCCCCCTGCCATAATAGAATTCAGTCATGTGCGTGCACGTGACTAACAAGTCTGTTAACTCGAGGTTGTCTGCTAACGTGGAATTTCCACGTCAATTAAAAGTGGGCCCCACATCAACCTTTCTTACCTTCTGAAAGATTATACAAATCCAAGTGGGACCCATTTTTTGGGTGACGTGAAAATTCCATGTTAGCAAAAAACCTCGAATTAACAGACCTGTTAATCACGTGCACACACATGACTGAATTCTACTACGGCAGGGGGCAATGTCTCCTTATTTCATACTTCAGGGGGGCAAACTTTGACAAAAGAAAAGATTAGGGGGCAAAATGTCCTTTTTGTGATACTTCAAGGGGGGATTTTGGGCATTAAGCACTCTACATTCTATAGTCTTAAATGATATAGAGTGTAAAAAAAGGGGGCGGATAAAAAATAAATGAAGAGATAGAAAGATAATTTAGGAAAGTAATTAAGTTAAAGTTTTATTGAATTCATCAATTTAACCAACACTAACCTATTTTCCTGGTCTGTGTAATTCGGTTATTACCGACATATAAAAAGCGACGAAGGGAGTAACTTGTTTGCCAAAATCTCGACAAGAGGAAAAAGTAAGGATAAAAACATGTAAATTTTCATTTATATAAATGAAATTACAAAATAGGTACTAGAAATTACAATAGATTGAAAAAAGTATTTATCCTTCATGTTTATTAATTATTTCTCATTTATAATTATGAGGATTGTATATATATATGAAATAATTAGAAATATTTTATGTTAGTATATGTTCTAAAATAATTATCTGTTCCTCCTAAAAAAATTTCTCATCAAATATATGATTTATGGAAGACCATAAATATCCGAATTGAGTAGTGATGAGCAATGCATTTGTGTTTTTTTTTTCTCATGAACATGATATCTAAATGGGACTATACAATAGGAGGTAGTTCTCTACTATCCCAAATCCCACCCGTCCATCCAGAATTTGAACTTGAAACGGCGAAAGTTCTAACAAAAAGTCTCAAGTTTTAACTATTAGAATGTTCCACTGAGGACGCGATGACTTTATTCTAGACAATTTCGATCTAGCAGATACAGTGGAGATATAACCTCCAATCTTCCTTAAAACGTAGGAAGAGAAAAACTGAAAATAGTCTATTTTTTGTTATTTCCTTCCAACTAAAAGAGGAAATTAATTAGAAAACTGCAGAAATGGAAGAACAAGAAATTGAGGAAATTGAGGGTTAAGAATCAATTTGGGTTCATCAGGAAATTGAGGTATCAAATAAACACGAATTAATTAAGTCACTTGAATTCTACAATGTTGTTACCTTTTCAGAAATCGGAATTGAAGATTTAAAGAGCACAAGCATTTCAGCCAAACAGATACCCTCCATCAATGGCTACTTCATCTAAGCTGGTTCTTCCATTTCTCGCTTTTCTTGTATTTCTGATACCCTCAATTCAATCAAACCCTGTTAAGAATCCATTTGGGTTCATCCGCGATCTCCATGGAAGCCAGAAGGGTCAAACCGTGAAAGGTCTCAAGGATCTCAAACTCTACCTTGAGAAATTTGGTTACTTGAACCACAATATTCAAGTAAACAACAAAGGCAACAACAAGAACCATATGAAGGACGATGAGTTTGATGATTCATTGGAGTCTGCAATCAAAAAATACCAATGCAGATATGGTTTAAATGTCACAGGAGGCCTAGACGCCGAGACGGTGAATATGATGATGAAACCTCTCGATGTGGTCAGCCAGATATCATCAACAATGGCCCCAACATTAGAATCAACCTAAATTCAATATGGCCAGCAACCCAAAACCATTTAAAGTACCGTATTCTAACTGGTGTCCAAGTCCCTGGCACCGAAGACTTGAAGTCTGTTCTTTCGCGAGCTTTCAATCGATGGGCCAAAGTGTCTCGATTTACTTTCGAGGAAGTACCGGAAAACGCAGAGATCTTCCAGCTTGAGATTGGGTTCCATGGCACCGATGGAATATCTCCGGGTGATACTGGATTTGATGGTCGAAAAGGGACTTTGGCTCATGCTCATTTTCCAACTGACGGTAGATTCCATTACGATAAAGATGAGGATTGGAGTAGCAATCCAGGGCCTAACCAACTCGACTTGGAATCGGTTGCAGTGCATGAAATAGGGCACCTTCTTGGACTTAAACACTCACCAGTTCCTGAAGCTGTTATGTATCCTTATTTTGGTTATGGGACGACGACGAAGAAGGATTTACACTCAAATGATATTGAAACCCTCACTGCAATGTATGGGCCTATACGAACTTAATTAACTAGAGTAATAATCCTATTCATTGTAATCATTTTTTTTAGTAATGATTATGTTCAATAAATTGTTCCACTGGGTTATAAAATAAATTGCTGTTTCAGTTCCATTTTAGAAGCGAAATTTTAACGCATGATAGATGTTTTGTGTTTGGTTATTGATCATGAAAAAAGAAGTACAAACTCACAATAGTCAAATTATGAAGGCTAAAAGTTCAATTAGAGTCCCATCTTAGGTGAAAAGGTCAATTAAGGGCCTAATGTTCGAACGATGTTGGGACGATGTTCGGAAAAAGTCAAATTAGTATCTCAACTTTTCCATTTTAAGTCCAAAACGGATTTTGTTAGGCTAAGTATTAAACACACGTCGTTAACTCTAGCAGAGTGTTTTTTTTTTTTTGAAAATAACTCTAGCAGAGTGTTATGACGTGGCACATTGGGCCGAATTATTATATTTAAACTATTTAATTTCTATTAGGTGTTTGGATACAAGAATATATTTTTTAGTTGTTAGAAGACATGTAAATTTAAGATAAAAAAGTGTAAATATTATTCTTGAGTACAGATCATGAGTACTTATAGCTTTCCCCTTCCTATTATAGGAAAACTTTATTAAGTAGATAAGTAAAAAAAAATGTTAAAAATGGAAGGTGGAAAGATATATTAGTATATACACATTAATGGACTCTTAGGCTATATTTGGTAGTGGAGAACATTCTTCATTTTCCATCTCCAAAAATATCAAAGACACTAGGTAATGACACAACATGTGTAAATAAAAACAAGCATATTTTTAGAGAATGAAGATGACATTGGAGTGGAAATGAAGAACATATTTATTTTATTTTGAGATTTTCACCCATTGTCATCTCCATTCTCTAAAAATATGTTTGTTTTCATTGACATATTTTGTGTCGCTACCTATTTTCTTTGATATTTTTTAGAGATGGAAAATGGAGAATGATGTCCACTACCAAACATAGCCTAAGAGTCCATTAATGTGTAGCTTAGGAATATTGAGATCAATAAAATCAAAATCAGTAGGTTGAGAAGAAGAGAATAATTTATCAAAAGAGTCCTTAAAAGTTGAATTAATAATTTTTGGATCTGAAATCCACTCATTATCAACCTTTAAAACTTGTATATGATTACTTCTCCTTCTTTGTTTAACTTTAGTATGAAAATAAGAGGTATTGGCATCAATTCTTTAATAAACTTATCTTTTGCACGTTGTATCCGATACTGTTTATTCAATTTGTCCAGATATTTGATCTGATCAATTAAGAGTCTTTCATTATTAATAACATTGTTATCTGAGTCAGGAGTAATAGTATCTTGAAGATCCTCCTTTAATTCTCTTTTCAAAGCAGTAATTTTAGAAGGTATATGACCAAAAACATTTCTACTCCAATCTTTAGAAGCAAAAGCTAAATCTCTACTTTTCATGGCAAAATCATAAGCATATGAACCTAATTTAGCTTTACTCCAAATATGATCAACCATATTCCTATAATCACTTCTCTGAGACCATTGGTTCTCATATCTAAATCTTTTTTTAGAGTGGCCCATATTAGGGCTAGTATTTAAGAATAAAGCTGAATGGTCCGAGTAAACAGATGGAATCACTTTGAGCTGTGGAAGAAGGGAATGTAGTAAACCAGATATTATTAGCAACTACTCTATCAAGTCTTCTTCTAATGTGATTTTCTCCTATAGATCTATTATTCCAGGTAAAGCAAGAACCTATATAACCTAAGTCAAAAAGATCACAAGCTTGCAGACATGCGTTCAACTTATGCATGGAGCGGAAAGGTATATAAAATCGACTCAACTGCTCGTGAGGTGCAGCAATACAGTTAAAATCACCTAAAACTATCCAAGGATCAGTAATTGAAGAAGCTAAATTGATAAGTTATTCCCATACCTGATCATGGAGGTGAGGTTGAGGGTACTGATAAATTGCAGTAAGAGTGAAAGGAGGTTCATGTGCATGTGCATGGAATTGGGTCGTGATCATCGTAGAGGAGGTCATATGGCTATGAACGCAAATCAAATTTGGATCCCACAGAAGTCATATACCTGCAGCCATGCCTGTTGGATTTGCAAGAATCCTACCATGATATGGAATCTGAGCTAAAATTCTGTCACCTCTACCTCTTAAAACCTTTGTTTACATAAGAATGAGAATTTGAGAGATTATATCTAGTGGTCATGGACAGAAGCTCGGCCAAAATTCCTCTCTACCCGCTCATGTAATGTTCCAAACTAATATCCTCATAAAATCTGGAGTCATAAGGGGGTGTTCTGGAATTGGGCCGTGATCATCGTAGAGGGTCATATGGCTGTGAACGCAAATCAAATTTGGATCCCACAGAAGCCATATACCTGCAGCCATGCCTATTGGATTTGCAAGAATCCTATCATGATATGGAATCTGAGCTAAAATTTTGTCACCTCTACCTCTTGAAACCTTTGTTTCCATAAGAATGAGAACTTGAGGATTATATCTAGTGGTCATGGACAGAAGCTCGGCCAAAATTCCTCTCTACCCGCTCATCTAATGTTCCAAACTAATATCCTCATAAAATCTGGAGTCATAAGGGGGTGTTCTGAAATTGGGGCATGATCATCCTACAGGAGGTCATATGGCTGTGAACGCAAATCAAATTTGGATCCCACAGAAGCCATATACCTCCAGCCATGCCTGTAATTTTCATGTTCTTCATTCTCAAGAAATCTTTCCCTTGTTTTAGCAAATGTTGAAGTAGTGTAGGTAACTTTGTTTGTGTGTTTTTGTTGTTTTTGCTAACACAATTGAGTTAATAATTTGTGGGCATCTAATTCAGGATGTTATGCGCGCCGGCATACAGGGGCGGATCCTCCTTGTGGCTTGGGGGGCCTTGGCCCCCCCAAAATTGGAAAATTTGCTATATTATCCCTATACATTTCTATATATTTCTATATAAATTTATTGAAATTCTTAAATTGGCCCCCCCTAAAATAATTTTATTCAAATTGACCCCCCCAATGCCACTTGTCAAGATCCGCCCCTGTCGGCATACCTGCAGGCTGCAGTCCCGTTAATAATTTGTGGCCAAGAGGACCGTTTGCACTGATTCTAAACACTAACTAAAATCGCAGCGTATATATATTGTGTATATTGTGGAATTTTCATTTTCAATAAAAAAGTTCATATTTTTTTTAATAATCTTATACACTAAATGTCCAATTACGTGATACATAATATGTGGGATAATGTATGTTTTTGTTACAAAGAGGGGGAAGGGGAGGGCGGAGTTTGAAGCCATATACCCTTACATAACTTTTTCCTAAACTCCCAAACAGCAAAATCAAGAGGAAAAATTAATTAGTGGTTTTTAAGTCCTAAGAAGTTAGAATTCTTATAAGTAGTAAGCTCACGTAGACATTATCTAAACTGAAACGAAACTTCCTTGAATGTAGTTTTGATTGGTAAAGGAAAACTTCAAATTATTGATAGGAAAACTTCCTTGAGATATTTTTTTTCGTTTAAGTTTAAATAAGTCAAATATTGATTTATATGATAATTAATATTTCGTTATTAAATATACAGCAATGTTGTACCAAAAAAAAATTAAAAAATGCATTGCATTACATTCAACCCATAAATTTCCAAGTATATCGAATTACAATGTTTTGTTCCTAGCTTAGTTGCATCTAAACGAGATATGTAATATATTATGTCTAATTCCTTAATTTTTTTAATTAGGCTCAATCTTAATTAGAGTTATCCTTGCATTATATACCCGAGTAAAGTTAATAAATCAAATGATTGATGAGCCATGTGGATAGAGAAAAATATGTGTTGAGAGAGATTCCTCCATTTAGAGTTCGACGCGACTTGACTCTGAATTAATCGGAATCCAATATAATTAACGGATAGTAGAAGTTAATACCAAATCAAATGATTAATCCTTAATTTCAAAATTAACTCAAGGTACTAATTTATATTTTAATCTCTATAACATATATATATATATATATATATAATTCTTCACTAATATGAACAACTAAGAGTTAATCAATTCTATACTTGGACAATGAAGATCACCATTGCCGTAGAGTGTACCATACCTATAAAAAAGTTTAGTCCTATTGATAAAAACCCCAACCACATTAATCAACTATTATATGTTGTGCATAATTAAGTGATGGTACTATCCCTCAAAAAAAAAAGTGATGGTACTAATTTATATATACATATGCAAAGGCTATAATTGCCATGACAATAGAGCCTTTTTCTTTTGGGCACACAACTCTAATTCATTCACTTTTATTCTTTCAAAAAAATTCATTCACTATTTAATTAAATAAATATATTATAATATTACTATAAGAATTAATCTTAGTTTGATTAGAGTGATAGTACTAGTACAAGATAAGGTTCTCTGGCAAAACTTAAAGCATACTTATACTAACTCAATCAAAGCATAGAATTAAATGGACCATGAGGTGACTGATGGATTTTTAATATTTATCTATTAGATATTAATGCCAAATATATATAATGTTATTGATGGATTTTTAATAATTTAGTGTTGAATATTCTATAAGAAAAATGTTTAAAATTGTTTTCCAATTCGACCATGCTTGTTATACCTGGTGCTTTAGGCAAGAATATTTGAATCTAGGCCTAACACGATAAAAAAATGTTATCCTAAAATTTAGATATATATATTTAGATATTATAATATTAAAATAATATCTTATATTATTTTATTTAAACATTAAATTTCTATTAATAATAAAAAAATGGGTTAGTAAAATATTTCATTAATTTGAATTTTAAATCGGGATGCACTTTTAAAAATTAAAATTCGCTTCTAATATTAAATTTAAATAAAAACGACTTTAATCAGAAAGCCAAATTAAGCCTAACCCAACCTTTCAATTGGACTCATTTAGATTTAGTGATAACTAGTTTATATTCACTACTAACAAACTTTTTTAGTGACAAAGGATTGTAGTAAAAGGTACTAAATGATTAAGTGTACTAAAATTATCTCAATGAATTCATAGTGATGACAAGTTTTGTCACAATTAGTATATAAATTTTTGTGACAAACAATTTGAATAGTAGTGATCATAGAGAAAATTCGTTATTGTGACAAGATGCTATCGACATTAAGTTGTTGAATTTATAATGACAACATGTTTTGTCACAAATAGTACATGATTTTTTTGTGACAATATTTTTTGCCATAATAATTTTAAACAGTAGTGACCACATTGGAAAGTCTTATTGTGACGAATGTAGTCGACATAAATTCCTTGGATTTATAGTGACTACATGATTAGTTATAATTTAGTAAAAACTATTTGTGACCAACTGTTTTTTATCACAATTAGTTTGAACAATTGTGACCATGGTGTAGATTTCTTATTGTGACAACTTATAGTCGACATCATCTTGTTGAATTTTATAGTGACGACAATATTCATCATAACTATTAAAATGTTAAAGTGACAAGAAACTTTTTCGTCACAATAACTGAAAATAATTGTGACAAAGATATTTTGTCGCAATTACATCTATTCCCGCCAAAATTGTTTAGGCGCCAATTTGGGAATGCTATTAGTGACAATTATATAGTGACAAAGTATTTTTAACCACTGCTAACATATCACTAGTGACAACTTAATTGTGACAGACCTTTTCTCGTCACAATTACCATGATAATAGTGACAAGACAGTAAGTCGTCACAATTTATTCCAACAATTGTGTCAAACTAATTTTTTGTCACAAAAATCATATTATTTGTGACAAAATAATTGAGTGTCACAAAGATGGTGTCACTAAAAGTCATGATTCTTGTAGTGTCTTAGCGAAAACTGAAAGCAGCTTAATTGTTCTAAACTTTAAATACAGTCCAGTCCCCTAACAAATTAAACTTTAATAAAAGCAAAAGGGAAAGGCATGGTGATGAGGATCACATTGATCCGTTTTTTTTTGGTATAGTTACAAGTTAACCTTGTTCGAGCCGGATTGGCCCACTTAAATGATTAAATTTTCGAATCTTTCCACATCCGGAAATAAATTACTGAAGGAATTCTAGCCTTAGTGTTCACACCATTCATTATTACACAAAGGCTTCAAAAGCCAAAGTTAAACCTTTAATTTAATTTAATTTAATTTAATTCTCAATACAGAAGAAACATCATGAAGCATCAAAGTGGGAAATTTTCCTATGAGGGAGTTGCTGGATAAATTAATCTAAAACAAGTTATATTAGCCCGTGCTGACGCTACGAGCGTTCTTTATTTTAGAGTGATGCTTAATTAACTGATTGAAATTATAAAAGGGCCAAGAACATTTTTTGTTCTAGAGTGGTGCTTGATTGATTAATTGATTGAGTTATATAAGGTTGCAGTAAAAATGCAATTTAAATGGATTAGTTTTAATGTTGTCTCTTGCTATTGGCATAAATCTTTGTAAGCTAACTTTTTAGACATGCAAAATTAATAAGGTCAATGAACATGTTTTTATTTGTAAATAATAGGAAGTGCAAAGAGGTAATAAAATATGTTGTTAATTGGATAATAATACTCACATTGAACAAAGGGTGGTTTTGATTCAGAAGAGGAAAAATATTGAACGGTCTATATTGAAGGGATGGAGACGGAGAAGAAAGAGAAAAGAGATACGAAGGTGAAAACAGAGGGGAGTGATGGAAATGTTCGATTTTTGGCAAACCTGAAGATTGATCAGCACCGAGGAGTTGAAAGGATGCAGCAACTGAGTTGATTAGAAGACAAAAGAAAACAGCGAGAGAAACATTAATTAAAAGTAACTAAGGGTTTAGGGTTTAGAAGCAATTAATTAAAAGTCTTAAACATTAATTAAAAACAATTAAGGAAGGGAAATGTGTAATTACAAAAAAAGGGTATAAAGAAAAGGAATGGTGGAAACTCATAGATGGGCTTTTTAGTCATCCGAAAAGTGAGAAAAGACCAAAAATGGCCAAAAGGTGGCACCACATTAATCCTTAATTTAGTCTTTTAGTAATTTCCATAGTAGTTAAAAATAATATATAGTATATATTTGCAAGTTATGTATTGTTGGGTAACGAGGAAACTAATTAAGAATGATAAGACCACTTTGACGATTTGGGTTGCTTGCATCCTGCTAAAAACAAATTCTCATGTATTTGGAAAGATGGCTGCCAAATTGGAATTTCGGTTTCGACTTCTAATTAACCCATTATTGTATGACAAATTCAGATGACTTAGAAAGATTTGCAAAAATGGACAATGGCAGAAGGCCTTCAAACTGGTTATAATTAAGAAACATCAATGGACTCAACTTTGGACATATATATTAGCAAGGAATTGGTATACTGACCCAACATCAGGGACGGAGTTAGGGGGTGGCGGCCTCCCCCCAAAATTTCTCGAAAGCCTATATGTAGAGAGGATAATTATTCTTGTCCCTCCATTTTGTCACATACAATACTCCCTCCTGATGTGTCCATCGCACATTAGGTCACGTGTCTTCTCTCTTTTCTTTTTTTTTTCAATTTTTATTTTTTTATTAAGTTTAGCCTTAATTTCACCAAGTTTAGCCCCAAATTAAAATTTTATTTTTATTTTAAGGGTAAATTTTAAAATTAATAATTTATTGTTATATGGTTTTAGAAATAAAATAAAAAACTAATTATTATTATGCAACTCTATAATATATAGGTGTTTTTTTATGAACCTGATTATAGGATTTTGATCCATTTATACAACTTAAATGACCATTAATTATTTGTATTAGTAATATTAAACTATTAATTATCAATCTAACTATATATAAAATTAGTTTATATACTTTTAAGTAATTCAAATTAATCAATCAGTCTAACTACATATTATTAGGAGTTTAACTAGAAGCATGGAGACATTTGGTGTTTGTCTAAACTGGTGGTATATGCATGCTTCTCAAAGTTTTATGATCTCACGTTCAAATTGTATGTGGGTTTTGCAACCTAATATTAGATTTATTTTTTACTTTGTTTGTATCTTAAACTTTTTCTTATAGTAAATTTTAGTTATTAATACATAAAAAATTATAAGAATTTTCTTTTTGCACATAAAAGAGGTAGTGAAAGGAAGTTTTTAAGCTTGGCCTAGAGCCATTTAATTGTTTTTCTTTTTTTGTAATTTCTTTGCTTGCATCCCTCATATACAAAAAAAAGGAAGTTTTTAACTCGAGGTTTTGTTCGAATAAATTAATTCTAATTTTTAGTCATCTCAACTAAAATAGAAATTTCATTTATGAAATTTATTGAAAAATGCGTAGATCACATTTGTAGGATAGAGAAACCATCAAGTGTATGGTATTATAACTGTTCTATTGTTTACTAACTATAATATCTTATAGGACCTTCACCCCTCCCCCCAAAAAAACAAAATTTCTGGCTCCATCCCTGCCCAACATGGCTGTGCGCACCACCATCTTCAATCGAATTAACTGAAAATTAATCAGTTCACTGATATATGATTCCCTTGTAGATGCAGTACTTCAAGCAACCTAATTGTTTAGACAATGAAAGTAAATTGGAAAAGGCAGTGATGAGGTTATAAGGACCCGGTTGCTCCTCGGTACTAAATGGTCATTATATTTCTCGTCCGTTCTCATCCAAACTAAACTAATAGGAAGAAATTCTAATCTTATTTGGCTATATAAATACCCCAAAAAAAAAATCTCTTATGGTACAAATTAATTTCTTTAAAGTTTTTTTCCCCAAATTAATCCCTCGCTTAAAAAGTGAACCGAATCCATTTTAGACGGTCCGTTGGTCACGGGCCAAATTAATTTCTTTAATTTTATTTTCTCCCTCTATTTGACGGTCTAAAAAGGATTATTGGGATTCACTTTTAATTAGGTAAGGAATTGATTTGGGTAAAAAGAAAAAGAAAAATCAAAGCGATTAATTTGTGGTTGTCCCAAAATAAAAAGAGGTTTGGGATTTTTTGGGTATTTTTAGCCAATCTTATTTTCTCCCTCTATTATCAGCAATCCAGCATCATTTTGTATGAGAAAATCCAAACGCCAAAGTTAAAGCTATGGTATATATGGAGGCTTTTTACTGGGAATCATAAAGAGTAGAGAGGAACACTTCCCAAATCACTGGGGTATCCCACCCTCTATGGGTGTGTAGGCTGTAGCTAATTAACAAAAATCAGATTATGGAGGAACACTTCCCAAATTAATCCATCGCTTTTGTCCCCTTAATTATTATAGAAAAATCCGCGTGGACATTATTTTCTGCATTTATCGTTATTAATTTGTGGAAAATTTTATTGCCTTGCGAAGACTAAAAGCAGTTAGCGTGAGGACAGGGGCAATGGTACGTTAAGCTCATACAGAAATTGAACCTGCTTCTGATACATCAACACAGTTTCATTCTCACAATGGAATTAGCGTGAGGACAGGGGCAATAGCTTTTAGCTTGTCTAATTACCCAGTTGGATTAAACATTTTTAACATAAACTAATTCTAGCCAATTGCCTGAGAACCTCTCCTTCACTGGACTCTTTCTGTCAGATAACAAGCTGACAATCAATTTAATGATTCCTTTCCTTCTGTGTTAATTCATAACTTGACACGTACCGAGTCACTCATTTTGTCAAGAAATCAATTCAAAGGCAGGATTTCATCACTTTCCATTTTTGCCAACTTGTCGACACTCCGTAACGAGAAATTATTAGGTGGGACGGACCCACCATGTCATCCATGGGACTAATCAATGGAATCTTGCCATGTCAAATGATCTCCTTAAATTTAGACACGATTTTAGCTCAGGGTTTAGCCCCCTTTTAAAATAAATATTCTATAAAGGGTAAGTTCCCAAATTTGAGATATTATTGGGATAGGGTTTTAGAAAATTGATGATTTATGTTAATATCATTGGTTGGTCACATAGATGACGTGGTGGGTCCGTCCCACCTAATAATTTCTCGTCCGTAACCTTGACATATCATACAAATACAATACAATACCAACTTCAAAATTTTGCATTATCTCATTAAATGTTTCTTTTAACAATCGAATGGGAAACTCCCACCATCCACGGGTAGAATGAACCAACTTGTGACCCTGGACGTGTCAGTCGGACAATGAATTCCTTGGAGAATTTCCCCATAGCCTGACGAGTAATGGCAGTTGTCCAGAAACAAATTGAGAGGAGATGCACTACCCCAAAATTAAAGCTTGCCCAACTTGAAATGGATTGGCTATATCTCCAAAACAATGATTTCTCAAGTTTGTCTCCTTCAGGAATGACATTTCCTAAAAATTGTTCGTTGATAAGTTTTTGAATCTACAGCAACCAGCTTGACCCGCAAAAGCTTGTTAGATACTTTATAGTCAACAAAGATGAAACAAATAATTCGTGGTCATTTTTGTAAGGTACAGAAAGTTTTTAGTTTGTCTGTTTGTGGAAAAATCAGCTTAAGTTATTCTCATGGCTAAATTTTTATGAAAGATATAGCATTGCACTCTTTAGAAGACTTTGAGTTGACTTGTTCCCAGGGAGGAAAAAAGAAACAGGGAGCTTGGTGATATATCCGATGGAGAAAGATTTGCTTGCAAAATGGGGGTAGAATTTTTCTACTTTCTATATTAGTTTAGAACCCGATCATTGCCTGGGGATGAAAAACAATTCGAAAAATTATTGTTGGGAAATTTCCTATGATTTACACAAAATTTAGGATGTAAATTATTACATTTGAAAATTTTCGGTGGTTATAAAAAAAATATTTTTGAGAAATAAATAGTAGTAATTAGTTTGCTGAATTTTGTTTTTGTTGTTATTATCTTGTTTATTTGCAACAGATGTTTGAACTTGTTTCCTTGACAGCATTGCGATTTTTGACGCGTTATTCAATAAAATTCTTATCCTATTGCGCTTTAAAAAAAAGTAATTGATTCGTTTTATAATTAATGGTCTATCACACGTGATCTAAATAAATCACAATTGCTTTAATTTTTCACTTTATTAATGTAAAGTAATTGTGATATCTTCCCACTAGAGACAGATTGTTGAATTAGGGTATTCATCTAGATTCAACCAATTGTGTTCTTTGTGGACTCTCTGCTGAAACCAGGAATCATTTGTTCTTCACTTTTCCTTTCTCTAAAGACCTTTGGAGACTTGTTTTGCAGGCTTGTAATCTTCATAGAACTGTTTGAAACTGACATGATGAGCTTCATTGGCCCAAAACCAAAATCAAAGGAAAATCGCTTCTTTCTTTAATTCTGAAGATGGCTTGGAATGCTTATTGTTATACACTATGGAAGGAGCGCAATACAAGGATCTATACAGGCAAACAGCATACACCTTTGCAACTCTTCCAAGTTCTATCTAGTGCAATTAGCTTTAGACTTTATGGTTTTAAAAGAATTGTTAGAAATCCCTTTAACAGTTTTCTTTGTAATAGCTGGTATCTAAAACATGACTGGTAGTTGCATTGCAACTTTAAACTCTTTGTACTTGGTTTTAGTAGCAGATTTTTTGTTATGGATAAATAAAGATACATATTTATCCAAAAAAAAATGTTGAAAATTAATTTATAATTGACTACTGATTATACTTAATCATTGTTGAATCAATGTTGTTTATATTTATTGAAATTGTAAGTCTTGAAATATAATCAAATGAAATCAATCATTTTTCATTTTTCGAATTGACATATCGTTTGTGCTTGTAATTTTTTTTAGAATATCACATGTTCTTGTAGTTAGGTATAATATTACTTTATTGCATATTAAATATTGTACACCTTATGATTGTTAGATGTTTCAAGAATATTTCCTTATATGAAAAACATTTTTCCTTCCTTATACTTTTTTTAATGAGATAATGCTTCATATCAACTCTAATGATAAATAATGTAAAACAATCCATAAATATTATTTTTCCTAAAACTTTATGTCATATACGAGAAATTATTACATGGACCAGATCCACCACGTCATTCATGGTCTCAACCAATAGGATTTTGACATGTTAGAGTTTTTCCTACAATTTCTAAAACCCTAGCCAATTAATGTCCTAAATTTAGGACTTACCCTGTAAGTCTCATCTAGTGAAACTAGGGGCTAAACCTGGTGATAAATTTGTGCCTAAATTTTAGGAAGAATTCTGACTTATCAAAATTTTATTGGACGTGACCACGAATAACGTGGTGGAGCCGGTCCACCTAATAATTTCTCGTCATATACGAAGTAGACATTCAAGAATGGAACTATTATGAATAATTGTTTGATATATTATAAACTAATTAATCAATCATTATATGTAGTAAATTAAAATTGATTACAACATAATAATCAATTTGAAAAATCAATTTTTATGAAAGATATAGCATTGCACTCTTTAGAAGACTTTGAGTTGACTTGTTCCTAAGGTGGGAAAGAGAAACAGAGAGCTTGGTGATATAATCCGATGGAGAAAGATTTGCTTGCAAAATGGGGGTAGAATTTTCTACTTTGTATATTGCATCAATCATTTTCATGATTTTGGCTTGCAATGTATTACCGGGCGTGAAGTGTGGTCCGAAATTGAGGAATTTGCCTATATATTAAAATGCTTTAAAAAAAGAATATATATCACTCTGCCTTGATTATCCTGCATGCAATTTTCTTATCAATTAATTCCCTTTCGTCCCTTAATTAGCCACCATGACTATGCAAATGAGAAATTTCCATTTTCTAATTTCATCAGCTTTCTTCCTTCACTGTTTCTGTTTCATGCTCATCACCTACGCCATGATTGCGAGGAATCTCAGCACAGACCAAGTCTCACTTGTTGGATTTAGAGATGCATTAATCTCTGATCCTCAAAACGTGTTGGCACACAACTGGACCAACAATATCTATGTTTGCAGCTGGTTCGGCGTGTCTTGCTCCGCCAAGCATCGGAGAGTCAGTGCTTTGAATCTTCCCAACATGGATCTGAGGGGAACGCTCCCTCCGCAGCTGGGAAATCTGTCCTTCCTGGTCTCTCTTAATCTGAGTGGCAACAGTTTCCATGGCCATCTCCCTAATGAATTGGGGCAGCTGAGTCGGTTAAAGCTCTTCGATTTAAGCTTCAATTTCCTCACTGGAGATATTCCATCATGGTTTGGGATGAGATTAGATAGAATTGTGAACTTGAGACTTCGTAATAACAATTTCACAGGTACAATCCCTCCATCACTAGGTAACATGTCCAAATTGGAGACCCTGGACTTAATGTTTAATATGATTGAGGGACACATTCCAAACGAGCTAAATAACCTTCTGAATCTAAGGATACTTCGTTTCACACATAACCAACTCTCAGGATCCATACCTTCAGCCATTTATAACATTTCCTCCCTTGAAAGGATTTCACTTGGGGATAATAGTTTATCAGATAGTTTGCCAGAAGGTATATGTCGCCATCTTCTCAATCTTAAGGGACTTTTCTTGTACAACAATGAGTTATCTGGTCAAATTCCGTCAAGTATTGATGAATGCATCAATCTTCAAATTCTATCCATACACTCAAACGCATTCAAAGGCATCATCCCAAAGAGTATTGGTAATTTAACGATGCTCAAAGCGCTTTCTATAAGTGGAAATAGCCTGCAAGGTAAGTTTTCTATCTTTTTTATTTTCTCAGGTCTTTGCAAATTGTTTATGTGGTTCTTACTATTAATTTTTGTTTTCTTGAGCTAATTATATATTAATATATACAAGAATATTTGAAATCAAAATCTACGTATAATAATTATTTAAAATGATAAGAAAGGTCTATTTTGTTTAAGATAATCATATGGTGTCTTCTCCCATGCATTTGTTATGACCTTTGGATGTATTCTATTTGTTATAGCCGTTGGATATTAAAAACTTGAATAATTCTTCTTGCCTCTCCATTTTGTCACACACAATGCTCCGTTCTGATGTGTCCATCACACGTTAGGCCACATGTCTTCTCTCTTTCTTTTTTTCTATTTTTATTCTTTTTATAAATTTTAGCCTTAATTTCACTAAGTTTAACTCCAAATTAAAATTTTATTTTTTATTATAAGGGTAAATTTCAAAATTAATAATTTATTATCATAGGGTTTTAGAAATAAAATACAAAACTAATTTCACTAAGTTTAACCCCAAATTAGAATTTTATTTTTATTTTAAGGGTAAATTCCATAATTAATAATATTGTTATAGGGTTTTAGAAATAATATATATAACTAATTCACTAAGTTCAGCTCATATTAAAATTAAAATTTTATTTTAAGGGTTTAGAAAAATTAAAATTTATAAATGGTGTATTGGAACCAATAAAATGATAAAATGTGGCCTGACGTATGATATACACATCAGGAGTGAATATTGTATGTGACAAAATGGAGGGGGTGTAGCAAAGTCCTAAAAACTTCAACATGTTTATCCGGTTCTAAAAACTTGTTAGAATAGGTTTTAAAACCCGTTAAACAGGATAAATTTTTAATATCCAATGGCTGCGAGAAAAGGAATGCATCTAAGGGTCTAATTAACTAGTGCTTTGGAGAAGATACTAATAATATAGGATTAATGTCCAAATTGGGGCTAAACCTTTCTAAACTTTCTCAATTTGAGGCTAAATCTTTAAACATAACCAAAGTGGGCCTAAACGTTAGCAAATTGCACCAAATTTGACCTATTTTGGACGGAAATTTGGAATTGTAGTAACGGTGCGTGCATTTCACTATCACAACCCCGTCCAAGATAGGCCTAATTTGGTGCAATTTGTTAACATTTAGACCCAATTTGGTTCTGTTTAAAGGTTTAGACTCAAATTGAGCATGTTGGGAAGGTTTGGACCCAATTTAGACATTAGGCCAACAATAATATATATAGCAACCTTTTGGTCAACAACTACACGAATAGTGCTGATTATCATAAAGCCATGTTCAACCAGCCTCAGTGAACTTTATAAGAAAAAATTAAAAAAGAAAAATCTAAATCTTAGACTTCCAATTTATTATTTGGATAAAAGATGAAAACAGAACAATTGATTGAGTTGTTAATTAGTTTACTACTAATTAAACGACTTTATTTTTGAAAGAGTTCATCAGTACCATAAGAGACAATATTTATATATTAAACTGAACAGTGTTACATAGATTTATAAAGGAAGAGGCTACAAGTATTCATGATTAATTTGTACTCAAGAATAGTACTTGGTACAAATATAAGGGATATTTAAGTATTTGGATACAAGAATAAATTTTTTACTTAGTTGTTCGGAAATATGTAAATTTAAGGTAAAAAAATATAAGCACTATTCTTTACTGCAAGTCATGAGTCCTTAGCTTTCCCCCTTAATAAATTAAGAGCAGTACTGATAACAACAATATTTATGTTCACAGGAGAGATTCCCTCGGAAGTTGGAAACCTTTTGAGCTTGGAGGTATTATATGCAGCAAATATGAGCCTTGTTGGTCCAATCCCAGCTTCCATCTTTAATATTTCTTCTCTCCAAGATTTTAGGATCCATGAAAACAAACTTTCTGGAAGCATTCCTTCAAATATAGGTGATGGCAGCAATATACAAATATTATCAATATCATATAATCAACTGAACGGGCTCATCCCAAGAAGTATTGGAAACTTAACCAAACTCAAGGACATGTATATAGGACGAAATAGTTTGGAAGGTAAATTTTCTATCTTATTGTTTAATTCCTTTAGCCTAAACAAATTGTTTGTTCGGTTTTTTTTTTTTTCTTGAGCTAATTCTGCCAAAAAAATCAAGTTAACATAGAGTAGATATAAATTATATGGTGTTACATAGTAAGATTTGACGGCCAATGGCAAGTGGCAACCTAAAAAGATAAAAAACAGAGCAACTAGGTTAGGTTGTTAGTTGATTTTGCGAAAAGAATATCTTTCTTAGAAAAAAAAATGCAGTCTATGATACACCCGTTGTGATACATATGTGTACACTTATGATACACCCGATAATTTTGACCCTTTGATGTATTCATTTTATCATGGACGTTGGATGTTAAAAGTTTTAACATGTTAAACCGGTTTTAAAACTTGTATAACCAATTAAAAATATGGCGAACTTAGGTTGTATGTGGTAGACAAACCAGTTTAACAAGCTAAACTCACCATACAAGCTCACCGTATATTTAACAAGTTATACAAGTTTTAAAACCAGTAACATATTAAAACTTTTAATATCCAACGACCATGATAAAATGAATGCATCCAAGGGTCAGAATTACCGGATGTACCACAAGTGTACACAGGTGTATCACAACGAATGTACCGAGACTACACCAAAAAAGAATCTTTGGGGTAAGCAACTTTTGCTAATGCTCGATGTTGTATTTTTGGGAGATGAGAGTTTTAATAAAATGAGGGTTGAGTATTTATATAAAGTAAATGGCAAAAGCTAAATGGTGCACCCTTACACCATTTAGTCACAAAACCCAAGAAAAAAGTTTTGGGACATGTGGTAAATATAATGATGAGACATATTTGACTTTTGCTTATGATTACAATCCCTAGAAAAATTATATTTCTTCTATAGAAATTTTTCTTTTTGAAAATATTTAAATATTTTTCACCAAGTTTAGCCCTAAATAAAATTGTATCCCCAATTTTAAGGGTAAATTTTAAATTTTGAGACCCATTATCTTAGGGTTTTAGAAAAAAAATATAAACAATTTTAATAAGGTTTAGCCTCAACTAAAAATGTTATAATTTTTTAAAGGATAAATTTTAAATTTTGATACCCTATTAAGGTTTTAGAAAATATTATAAACTATTTTTAAAAATTTTTCATGACTTAAAAAACTAACCATAATGATTTTTCATCTTTTATTTGGTATAAGGGTATTTTTGACATATAAATTCTTTTTTTTATGAACAATTATTATTCTGGATTACTAAACACCGCCCCCCTCTTGGAAAATTTTGCCCTTTGCTTATTTTCCATCAAACTTCAAACTTTTCGATTCTCTCAATCTTCAAACTTTCAAACCTCAATCATTCAAGTAAAATAACATCAAAACTCATGAATAAAGATTTTTTGGATTGAAAGTATGTGTTTTTTGAAAAAAAAAATTAAAAAAAATCTAAGGAAAATCTTTAAAAAATTTAAAGAAAAAAAAACGCAGGAAATGGCCGGTCGCGTCCAGATCGCGACCCACCATGGGGTGGGTCGCGCGCAGGACGCGACCTGCCCATGGATTAGGTCGCGACGCGAGTCCATGCCCATGTCGCAACACGGGCCGCGACCCACCGCATGGCTTAGTCGCGACGCGGGTCGCGACCCGCTATTTCCTGCATTTTTTTAAAAAAATTTAAATCCTTTTAGATTTTTCTTTAATTTCCTTTTATCCTTTAATAAGTATTGGACAATTCATTTAGTTTAAATGGGTATGGATATGTCAATATTAACAAGAGGATTTTAATCTTTGATTAATGATAAATAGACAATTGTTTTTTCAATTTTTTTTACTTTTTTTTTCAAAAAAAAATATACTTTCAATCCGAAAAAATCTTTGTGCACGAGTTTTGATGTTGTTTTACTTGAATGATTTTGAATGATTGAGATTTGAAAGTTTGAAGGTTGAGAGAATTGAAAAGTTTGAAGTTTGAAGTTTGAAGGAAAATAAAGTGGGGCAAAATAGTCCAAAAGGGGGGCGGTGTCTAGTAAAAGGGGGCGGTATTTAGTAATACCCTTATTATTTAGGAATTCTATACCCACTTTTATATAATTACTAGAATTTTTTAATATATTAATAAGCTTTATTCTCTTGGATTTTGTGTCTAATTGGTGCATGGGTGCACCAGTTGATCCTAAATAAAAGTAAATTGCATTTGTCTTTTAAGTAAAACAAATATGGCCGGAAACTTAAATTTTGACATCTTTGGCATTGTTAGTAATAAAATTACTAAAATAATGTTTCTTATCATTTTAGAATTGCTAAAACTGTTTTATGCTATATTTTTATCTGTTCTTGACATTTTATAGTAACTCATACTTTACCAAATTAATGATTAATAGCTTACAAGTTATATTAGCCCACGCTGGTGCTACGGGCGTTCTTTATTTTAGAGTGGTTCTTGATTAACTGATTGAATAAGGATATTAATATAATCAATTATATAATGGGCCAAGAACATTTTTTGTTCTAGAGTGGTATTTGATTGATTAATTGATTGAATTATATAAGACTGCGATAAAAATGCAATTTAAATGGATTAGTTTTAATTATATCACTGGCATAAATCTTTGTAAGCTAACTTTTTAGACATGCAAAATTAAGAAGGTCAAGAACATGTTTTTATTTGTAAGTAATAGGAAGTGCAAAGAGGTAATAAAATATGTTGTTAATTGGATAATAATACGCACATTGAACAAAGGGTGGTTTTAATTCAAAAGAAGAAAAATATTGAAAGGTACACGTTGAAGGGATGGAGACGGAGAAGAAAGACAAAAGAGATATGAAGGTGAAAACAGAGGGAAGTGATCGAAATGTTTGATTTTTGGCAAACTTGAAGATTGATCAGCACCGAGGAGTTGAAAGGAAGCAGCAACTAAGTTGGTGAGTGGAAAAAAGAAAACAACGAGAGAAACATTAATTAAAAGTAATTAAGGGTTTAGAGTTTAGAAGCAATTAATTAAAAGTCTTAAAAATTAATTAAAAACAATTAGGGAAGGGAAATGGTGTAATTACAAAAAAGGGTAGAAGGAAAAGGAATGGGGGAAATTCATAGAGGGTCTTTTTAGTCATCCGAAAAGTGAGAAAAAACCAAAAATAGCCAAAAAGTTGCACCACATTAATCCTCAATTTGGCCTTTTAGTAATTTCCATAGTAGTTAAAAATAATATATAATAAATATATATATATATTTATATATATATATATAAATATTTAAAATTATAAAGGTGCAACATATTTAAAATTATAATACTTTCGAACTTTTAAAGGTGCAATATATTTAAAATTATAATACTTTCGAACTTTCCTACGCATCAAATTAATAATTTAATTTGAATAGAAAATTGGTCAAAGAAGTAGATTTCTGAACGCCCGACGCACCAGCACGGGGCTATCCACTTGTTTTGATTATTGGAAAAGATTTAAACAACAATCGGTCTCTCATTACACCCCTTGAAAAAATTCATTTAAGTCAGACAGAAGCTTACCTTGAGCTTTGAAAATATGAGAATAAGAGAAAATAAAACGGAGATTGTGATATCTCAATGAATGAACCATAAAAGAACTGTTGTGATGGACAAACACATTTACCAATTAAATGAAAAAGAATTTGTGTTCTCTTTTTCTGGTTTAGGGATATCTGCCTAAACCTATAGCCTAGAAATGACTATTAAAAGAATTTTCATTGCAAAAGAAAAGAATCTAATACTTATCTAACTTGACATGATTAATGTTTGGTTCAATGGTTGACCAAATAATCCCATATGCACTAGTGGATTTACGATGGGAGCAATGGGGGCTGCCCCCACTGAAATCCTTTAGATAAAGTGAATACCGGTAGGATTACTCTCATTTTTATTGTAAATTACTTAGTTTGCCCCCCACAAGCTTGTTGTAGATAAGGCTTTTGGTGATTCTACCTCCATCTTTTACTTTGTTTTCACAGCCTTTTATTATGGATTGGATTCCCATCTTTAATATTACTAGTACTTTACACGTACACTTTAACATTCTTTAATATTCAGTTCCCTCCCAACTTACATCACTTGCACACAATTTTTTTTTGAGTTAGATCTAAAATTACCTAAACTATAGCATTTTCTTGTTTAAGTTCTTTTTAGCTACTATATACTATTATTTCATTTTAAAATTTTCTTCAGAAACAAATAATTTTTTCAAACATTGAAAATTATACATGTGAAATAATAAAATTAAAGAACACCGAGCAAGATAATGAGTTTATATATATACACATACATTGGTGATGCTTTTATATAAAACAAACTCTTTTTTTTCTGCTATATTATTCCTTTTATAAAATTTTGACGTCATCTTCATGATTCTACTATAACTCTAAATTCAAATGATGTGTCTACTAAATAGTGATGTTCTTTTTCTTTTTTTTTTGGTACAAAAAAAAAGTGATGTTCTTTTTAAAGAAGTATGATATATTTTAAAATAAAATTATGAATATATATATATATATACACACACACACTTATAGTAAGTTATAACTATAAGATTCACTAAAAAAAACTGTAAGTTATAAATTTGCCCTCACTAGGATAAATTTCTGGATCTGCCCCTGCCCATATGCTTTGCAATAGTTGTAAACTACCAAAGTTTAGGAGACTTTCAATAAATTGTCTCTGCTTGGAAGACAGAGTTAAAAGAATTGAAAGCAAACCATAAAATTAAATTTATTAAACTATTTTGTTATTTCAATTTTCATCAAAGCTAGGCTTCCGTAGAAAAAAGACCAAACTTTTGAGAGGAAAAAAGAAAGAGAAAATATTGTGGCTAAACGAACATTGTCCAAATGAAATTAAATATTCTGTTGAATCAGTTTAAATGAAAATGAGAAAAACTCATTCAATTCCTAATTCCCCAAAGTAGTGTATAAACAAATAATCAATTAAGTATGGAAAACATAATAAGGAATGTAATTTATCATTCTGGGTGCTTACCTCGGCATAGGTACAGAGATTGGCAGTAAACATTGAAATAAGTGCAAGCCCTACGTTGATCCCTCATTCCATTAAAGAAGAAGCAAGAAAATCAAATAATCGAAATCAAAAAAGACAAAGTTGTGAAAAATATATAAATAAATCACAAAAGAGAGAGAGAGAGAGAGAGAGAGAGAGAGAGAGAGAGAGAGAGAGAAGAGAGAGAGAGAGAGAGAATGGCAAGAAAAAATTCACCCAAAAGAGAACCAAAATTAAAGATCAAGAAAAAAAAAACAAAAAGGAAAGAAAGTGTTACCTGAAGAGCGATTGGTCAAGAAACTCAACGTGCAAAAAAGTCATGAAAAAAAAATAGGGAGGAACTGGAGAGAGATAGCAAGAAGAAAGAAAAGAAGAAGAAGAAGAAGAGGAAGAGGAGGAGGAGGAGGAAAGAGTCGAGAGAGGAGAGGAAACAATAGAAGTAGAGAGAGAAAAAGCTCCGGAAAATTAAAAAAAGAAAGAGAGAAGAAACTAGATTTTTTAGACCAACCACTCAAATAGCGACACGCAGCAACTCACCTTAAATAAACGGGAATTAAACAGTAAAAATTGTTGGAATGAAATGAGATAAATGGGTCAGAACATTAGAACTTAACCAAATTAAAATAGTACTCTGACCAATGACTAAATAGACAAAAAGTCCACGTGTAAAAAAAGGGGTGCATCAAAAGAAGATAAAATGACCGAATTATCCCCACTATACATTGCCCCAAATTAATCACAAATTAAAGAATTAATTTTGATTAGTCCTTATTAGTCTTTTTAACTTCACAAATAGTATGTGTTTATTTATATTTATTTATTTATTATTTATTTATTGGTCTGCTTATCGGTGCCTCCAAATTAGTATATTAAAAATTACTCCTACTTTTTTTGAACTCTTTTTTTGAGTTCAGGTGCATTAATTGCTCATTGGATGGAGGGTTGAAAAATATTATTTTAACATTCAATTTAAAGTAATTTTATACAGACAAAAGTACCCTTACTATTGGAATAAAAAAATTTCAATATATTACCCAATTTATTTAACCAAAATTATTTTAAAAAAATAAATTTTAATAGATTTTTTTTTTCTAGAACCCTAGAATAATTAGTGTTAAATTTTAGGATTAACCCTCAAAATAAATAAATTAGTGTTATTTGGGGCTAAACACTATCAAATTATCCCAACTTTTATTAAATTAATTATATTTTTTTCTAAAACCCTATGATAATATATTTTAAATTTAAAAACTTACCCTTGAACTAAAATATTTATTTATATAGGGCTAAACTTTTTTATTTTATGACTAAATTTCATTCAAGGGTATTTTAGACATATAGACCATACTTTTGAGATATTTTTATTTTAGACAAATAAAAAAAAGTAACTCATGGTTTTTGTGGCGCCAAACCGTAATTATAAGGAAAGAGAGATTAAAAATTGAATGTAATCAAGTGTTGGTGTGATTAATTATTATTATATCATAATAATATTGCAGGTGAAATTCCACGTGAGATAGAAAATCTTATTATATTGGAGACATTTGAAGCATCAGATATGAGTTTAAATGGACTGATTCCATCATTCATCTTCAATATGTCTTCTTTGAAAGCACTTGAAGTTTGCAATAATAGTTTTTCAGGTAATCACCTCATGAACTTTTCTTTTACCTTTAAATTTAAAGTAGCGTGTTTTTTTCTTTTCTTTTGAAGAATTACTTAATCAAGTAATTTAATTAATTTAGAAAGCAAATCATGGTAAATTTCATAGGCTTGACAAATTTGGTTTTGAATTTTTTATCACTAACAACGTACTTAAAGTTGGTCCCAAAAGCTTGGCTTGATTGAAGGATATTTGGTCCTGTAATTGGCAAATTTCCTTTATATGCGGCGTTAAGCCCTCTCCATTAAGCTCCCTACTTTTCTTTTTCATTTTCTGCATATTCATTATTTTTATTTAATTGTCAAAAGTCCTTGAAATTATTTAAGCTCATAATGTCACGCCCCGACTCGGAAGTCGAGCACGGACAACCGCCGTGTTACCTCGAAACACGTGCCGACCGGTCACGCGCTCCAAGGCTTCACGAAGCGTCGATAACAGATCAAAACAATGAAAACAAAATTGATTATAAATTTGAAACACGGAAGTTTCGAAAACATAGTAAAAGCATAATCGTCAAAATCAAACATAATAGTTTAAAAACGCTATAGTATTTAAAATCAAAATCGGAATCTACCAAAACTAGGTTTCAATTTCTCACGGTCATCAACTATAAATCCTCATATCATATATCCACATAACGATACATCTTTACTTGTAGTCTTAAGTTGCTTTAGCGTTTCATATACCTTCATTTCCTCATTCCACTCGTTAATAAATCTAGCTATAGACGTTTTCTTCTACCAACTTCGTACTACTTCAACGAAGTGTAAAATCTCTTGCTTTCGGTTCTTCTTTCTTGAAAGGTCATAACGTACACTTACAAGGTATCCATTAACCTTCGGAAGGTCATTACGGTACGTTCATTTCGCTTAAGGTGGAATGAGTATTGACTTCAACTTCCTTCTGTTATCATAATCTTAGTTCAGTTTAAAATTTGAAATGTGATTCGAAAATCTTAATCTAAAACTTGGTCATGATACATCAAAATTCCTTTGTTACTCTCGACAACTGATTAAGAAATTCTCATTTTTAGTTCAAAATCGATAATAGTCGCTTCAACTTCTGGTACTCCGTCTTCACATGTTGGCATACGAGATTGACGTAACATGATTTACGTTGTCTCGTTTCAGGCCAAGCTAACAATCTTTTTCTTCAATTTATTGATTAACTCCATTTGCTTGGAATCATTAATACTCCAAATCTTATTTCGAAGCTTCTCATCAAATTTCCGGACTTTTTACACTTGGCCAACAAACTCCTACTACATTAACATTAAGTGGGTGTTGAGAGCGATTTAGCACATTACAAGGAAGTTATCCTAACTGTAGCGACGGATGACTTCCGATGTAATGCATCTAGCACATGCAAACCTTTACTTGGTGGTAAAACTCAGCATGCTTCAACTTAACCTCAAATTTAATTATATCTGTAACTTTCAATTAAGATACTTACAACTCTTATAATTGTTATATATATATATATATATCAATCATTATCCTTCAAATCGCTATTACTTTCTGATCTCAATAGCAAACGCGGGTGTGGCTTGTTTTAGATCAAGGATAGGTGTTTTCTCATACTCCTTCAACCGGCGATAAGATACATACACATTTCTATGGTCGTGGGTACAATTTTTCCAACAATTATCGATATATGAATTCCTTAGAAGCTTGAATAAACCATTAGGCATTATTTTCATTCGGCAAGCACTTCATTAGAATGTGTTATCAGAACAACGATCACTATATATACATTACTCCTTCCGTCAGTACAATTCAACTAATTGGCAAAATCGTTTCTTTGCTTAGCCAAGGTTCGACCTAATTGTGGACTTCAAATGTTCAGGATAGTTTCCAGCCATTCCTTTTCTCAAATAAATTTCCATCTTCGGTGATTCAACCAAATTTCATCATGTACTATTGAAAAACAATTGGCGTTAATTATCTCCCAATACTTTTGTGACTTTGCAGTCAACCTGAAGTTCTCATAGAGTTTCGAGAACATTATGGGGATTTAAGTATTTCCATAATCGATACTTATATAAACAAAAATTCGATGGAGATGATCTTGTTCAGATTCAGTGGGAGACTTTAGCTCAACAGGTCAACTTGTCTGATAATTCAAAATATATGTATCATTCATAAAAACCCACCTTCTTCAAGCCACCTAGTTGGTCTTTTAACATATAATTGTCTGACTTTGAGTCTATCATGGGAAAGACTCGTACTTCAAATAGAATAGAAATTTGATCACTCCTCAGCAACTGAAACTTGTCTTTGCCACTCGTCTAGCTTAATTACCTTTAATCAATCCCCAATCACAAACTTCCATCTCCATTCGTTATTATCAACATTGAAGCACCTCAAAGAAAGGTACTGATCTGGCAAAATCTTGCTCAATCATCTCTTCTTTAACTCAAGGCTTAGTTTAAAATCTCCAGGCACCACTTCGCGTTGCAAAATTTGATTCGAAATAATAATCGGGAAGTACTACTAGGTCAAACTCAATATTCCACTGTGAATGCTTCCAAAAATCCTTCTACTATCATAACATAGTAATTACTTTCACCAATGTTAAGCTTCTTCATTGTCATGAACCTCTTACGTCAGATCGTCAGGCTTGAACACTTGTTATTCCCTTGCAGCATTGCTCGTGTCGTAATCGGTTTACGAGATTAAAACTCCGGCACAAAAGAAGTCACTTACGAAAATGACATCGAAGGAAAAACTGTTGTTGGGTCTGACAAGAATGGATACGACATATGCGGAAATGACACAGGTGTGCACGGCAGGGTATGAGTATTTTCCCTATAAACAATTGCATAGATAACTAAATGGTCTGAGAATTCACATTTCTCCATCTTATCTCTTAACGAGGTCGAATCGTGATGAGAATGTCCTTATCGACATTTATCACGTTCTAGTGGCAAGAATCTCTAAGAAGAGTAACGAGTTTCGAATTTTAGGTAACATAAACTGAAGAGACACGGAATTTTAGGATCGAAAACAAAATCATTTGAACATATTCAAAGTTAGTATTAAAAATAAGGTAAACTGAACTTTTTGGTTTTTAAAACAAAATGTAGATTGAAAAAGGATGATAGACACATAAGTGTCCGGAACTTATCCTAAACTCACTACAGGCCCACTGGACTTATGAAACAACAATAATAACCAGATGCTCTGATACCAATAAAGTTGTCACTCCCCGACCCGAAAGTCGAGCACGGACAACCGTCGTGTTACCTCGAAACACGTGCCGGCCGGTCACGCGCTCCAAGGCTCCACGAAGCGTCGATAACAGATCAAAACAATGAAAACAAAATTGATTATAAATTTGAAACACGGAAGTTTCGAAAACATAGTAAAAGCATTATCGTCAAAATCAAACATAATAGTTTAAAAACGCTATAGCATTTAAAATCAAAATCTTATACCGATAGAGAAAACAACAGTATAGATGTAATTTCGAAAATGAGGAGCGGAAGATAACAAGAAATAAAGACAACTGCCAGTGGGACCCGTATTGTAGTGAGAAATATCTCTAATAGCAGTAAATACAGCTTATGCCACCGACTTGACCGCCAAAGGAAACGCTCATCCTAACTACCCTGAAATCACAACAAAGAATTGAGGGGTGAGTACACGAATGTACCCCGTGAGTGAGCCACCCTCAAAAGAGGACCAGAAGAGGGTGGGGTGCACTCACAACCAAAACAATTCATAAAACCAGTTTATAACAAAATCTATCAGTAATAGCAAAACCAAGTATATAAATCCAGTTCTTGGTTTAAACCATGGGCTGCCATCAAAACATATCCGAAGTGACCTTGGCCCGAGTCAACCTCAGGAACCGTCAGGGGCTTCTTTATCATCATCAAATCATCAGTAAAAGTACCACTTTTATTATTTATCCAACAACAAACCCGTTCCCCTGACGTTGGCCTGGGTCCGGCACCGCGTGGTGGCCGCAGTACACCCAGTTTAGCTCCCCATGCACACACCGAACCGGTATATAAATAATGGCGTGTCGGGCCTGGAGCGACGAATCATGTGGATCCAAACTCATCTAATGGTCCGCCAACATATCCAAGTACTAGCTAGTAAACCACCATATCAGCCATACGTACTTCCTGGACTGCGTCCAGTCCACGAGTCCCCGTATGCTTACCAACAATTCAAAACCATTTTCCAAGATCGCTCATGCACCCAAAACGATTCATTAAAAACCATTTATAAAACAATTTAATAAAATAGTAATAAAACAGTTCCTCAACGGGTTCTCCGTTGAGGACAGCCCACTCACAGTTCAGGGGACTCGTATACCTCGAAAGTAAATCCAAAGTGAGCATAACCAATGTCTCGATCAGCGCCTCGGCCGTCTGATTGAGATGTGCATTGAAGACAAGAAAATCATTAAAACCGAAATCATAAATCAAGGTCATAAACCAAAGTAACAAACAAGAATAATAAACCAAAACTGTCAGATAAAACAGAATAAAATCACAAGAACACATATCCCAGACCCACAGTCTAATGTCGAGGAGTTTAGCACGTCTAATTATGTCTTACAAGATTCGGATACGAGTTTCAGACTCCAAATACACTTTCTAAAGCTTATTTGATCATATCCAGCCTCTAGGCGCAAAACAGTAATTTATCACATCAAGGGCAAACTGGTAATTTTCACATACTAGGCTATTACGGTGATCCTCTAACCTTACATGTTCAATTATCAAGTTCAGATAAGCCAAATCCTTTTCTAAGGGCAAAATTGTAATTTTAGTCATTCGAGGGTAAAATGGTCATTTTAACCTATTATAGGTTCCGTAACGTATATACGAATTTATTGCTGTAAGCGACATATTTGAATTTTCTCATTTTCATCCTTTAGGAGAAATTTCGTAACTTGACGACCAAGGGGGAAAATCGTCATTTAGACTAATCTAGGGTAACATGGTAATATTCCCATAAAGGGTCACTACGACAACTTTCCAATCCCAAGGGTGTGATCTTGAAAACTAAGTACTTGTTTCGCCCTAACAAGGGCAAAATGGTAATTTACTTATTGAGGGTATCTCGGTAATTTTACTCGCTCAAGGTACGGTGACATTCCTTACATGTCATGGTTGTTGACCCTAGTCGATCGAATTCGAACTCGTAGCTCAACGGAATAGATTAGTACACTTTTACTAATTAGGGGTAATATGCTAATTTACCCACTCAAATGGTAAAACGGGAATTTATGATCCTACGAATATTACAGAGGCTTATAAAAATCGTTTAGACTTATTAACACAACCAATGTCGTTGATTTTATTAAGTTCCTCTTCTACGGATAGTTTCGTAATTTAGTATAGTAAGGACGATTTAGTAATTTTACCCGTCTAAGGGTAAAATTGTAACTCCTCAATTTATTGGACCCAAATTCTTATCATTATTTTATCCTAAAATTTCTGTTTTATTTCCTTTTTCCCTTTTCTTTTTCCTTCTCTTTTATTTAATTTGGGCCTAGTCCTTTTTTTTATTTCGTTGGGCCTGGCTAGGCCCAACAGCCAGCCCGCCCCAGGCCAGTAGCTTGGGCCACGAGCTTGGCTGGCCCAAGCGCTGGTCCAAGCGTTGGGCCGCCAGGTTGGTTGGCCCAAGCGGCCTGTTCTCTTTTTTTTTTCTTCTTCTTCCGGTAGCCAGAAAACTCAACGGGAAGGCCGTCGGAATCTGGAAAAAAATCCAGATTCCGCCCAAGCCAAATTTCATCGTAATTTCACCAAATTTTTCTTCCCAAAACACTACCAAACATATTTAATCACAAAACCAAACCATTAATAACCTTCAAATCATCAAAAGACATCAAAGAAAGGAGATTCTTCCCAAATTCAAACTAAAACTCTTGGTTCTCTTCTTCTCCTCCTCTTCAAGCTTTAATTCAAACCTCAACCATTGCATTTGCTTTTCCAACCTCCGAAAATCACTAATGCAATTAGAATCTAATCTTTGAAAACAACTTGAACACTATATGAAACCAAAAGAATCTTTTCTCACCTTACAACTTCAAGATTTCTCTTGGTTTGAGTGTAAGATACAACTCCATTGGGTGATTAGTGAGAGCTTGAAAAGAGGAATAAGATTCTCCAATTGCATGTTGATTTCATTAACATTTTTAAGCTAAGATTTTGCAAAGGGAAATCAGGTAGGAGACAAAATATGGAGAAGGTTACGGCAAAGTGAAGTGGAAGGGAGGGTTGTGTTTTTATTTTCAATAAATTGGAAAAATGGCCTTCTAATCCTTTCCAATTATCTATTTTTTAAATTTAATCCCTAAACTTTCCATTCACCCACTTGCATACTCAATTAAATTTCTTTTTTTTTACTCCAAATTTTAATTTATAATTTATATTACCAAAAGTAAATTCTTATGGTATTACACATAATATCCACCTTAATCCCGGATTTGGATCCTCTCCGATCTATACAAAGGATTAGAGAATAGATCCATGTTCAGGCATGACACGTGTCAAGTCAAATTTCTACTTTTTCATTCATATTCATATTTTCATGACACTAGATTTTGCTTCGCGCGCATCGCTATGCATACGGTATTAATAATGTTTTAGTCAATTTAAATTGATTTATAGCATTGATGTTGATTTGGATGTTGCACATGTGGTTTTGAGCATAAAACTTGACATAATACCCTAAGTAGCTCTGATGAGGTAAATACATAATCCAAGTAATTGGTACATAAAATAAAAAGTTGTCCTAAAGATATATTCATAAGCAAGGATAATAAGTGTATTCTTAAGACAGAGTACAAAAGGATAAGACGTAGGAAACATGGTAAGCTAAATACATTGAATAGAAATTGGAGACCTCAAGTTGATTCTCATCTCTGCCAGTGTGAGAAATCAGTTCAGTAGCTGCAATTGAAGCCTTGGAAAGAATCCACCAAGCCTGAATTTGTATGGTGGCTAAGGTGAGTTTCCAAGGGGTTTGTTTAAAGCCAAATACAGGACACGATTTTTGTTCACCTGCAAATGAGATGAAGATGCAACTGCTAGTTGGATTTGTCCTATATATATAGCCTTAATGAATTTCCATGTCCATGGTCAGTATTTATTCCACTAATTGCAATTTTAAAGCATACAAATTTACTAATCATCATTACAATAATATCATTGATTTATTTAAAATAAAATTAACTGTTTTCTGAAACAATAATATTATTTATAAGAATTGTTAAACCATAAAATATTAATTGATAGCATCTATACAATTTGTTTTCTTTCATGTTTTCTAGTTGTAAAAGTGAACGTTAAAGCAACAAAACTCGAAAAGTAACATACCATAGCAATTGTTAAGACCATATATAAATATTAAATAGCAACAAAGAAGCCTTTAGAATATTTTTACAATAGTTTTACGGTAAAACAAAATAGAGAGAGGGAGAGATTATAAAACTTTGATGAATGATATATTTATATGAAGTTCTTTAGTCTCAACTCTTTCATCCCTAAGACAACTGCATCTTTGATGGAAGTTCCAAATAGCATGGCAACTTTAAAATCTCACTTTTAGAGGAGCGAAGTGACTTTTTAATCTCTCACTCCCTACAGACTAAACGAAATGGACAAAACAAAGAGAGAAGTATTTCAGGTTTTAGCTAGGTTCCATACAAAGAAGTAATATTAAATGGGAGTCTCAAACTAACTGTAAGACATTGGACGCCCAAAACGTGGGCTTGCCCATTTCATGGAAATGGAACGGATACTTAGTAAAGTAACCCCCCACTACAATACTCCATGAAGCACATTAAGTGCCAACCGCCAAGTGCATGGCGGTTTCTAATAGCAACTTTGTTTGCTATATATATAAGCCTTCTTCGATGATCATTAGTGATTTGAGAAGATTAAGAAAAAATCAGAAAAAGAATAGGCAAAACAAAGGAGAAAAGACATTACACCATGGTTACCACCTTGATTTAGTGTAGTCCTTGGATCGAACATTAATTAAATCAATCCTAGTGAAAGATTTCACACCGGCGAGTAAGGTGGTCTACAAGTTTCGGGTTTATTTTGTTTTTACCGCTTCCGCAAAGGTAAGTCCATACAAACTTGTCTGTTTAAATTTCTACAGTAACCATGGGACTAATGATAGACAAATTAATGATTTTCACCAAAAGTATTAAGTAGAACAAATTGCTTACATATTTATATGTAATCAACAATATCGAAAAGAGCTCAATACATAAGACATGATAGATTTGCTAAAGCACACCAGCAACCAAGCAACGATGAAATTAGAAACTAAACAAAGCAGAAATTCGTATATAAATAATTGCATAATAAAGGAAGAGCTTTAAAAATTTGACTAAATTACCTCAATACAAATGGCTCTTTTAGTCTTAGTGGAACTGTGTCACCAAAAGATGTACCTTCTTCAACCATCCTACATATATAACTCCCAAATACATACCAGATATTTCCTTCTCATAAATTTGTGGTATATGAAGCAGTAAACAAATTTAATCATATAACAAATGTCAGGCAAAAGGTAAATGAAGAAGAATAGCACAAAATTGTGTAGTCACCTATTCTTCATTTACCACGATAAAGATGGATTTAGAAACACCAAATACCCTTCTCCTTATGATCACCATTGAAGATGTAACTGAACAATCCCCTTAAAATCAAGATAACAATTGGTAAGCATTCTTTCTGGATCCCCTAAAATCAAACCGAAACTCATATAACTTGTCATGATCAAAACCTGCAAAAAATTAGTGACATTGATAATATCCATGGGTCTACAATTATGCTATTTCAGTAACAAAGGGCTAGTGCTTAACAGTGGAAATGAAGGAAAGTAACTAATTCATACAAATGACTTTGGAGATACCAAGTAAGCAAGTTGGCGTCTGATAGATGGGAAAAATGAAGTTTTCTTGTTTGAGGGAACCTGGTTGCTTTCCTGGTTTCCTCCTTCCCTGTCTCTTTCTTTTCCCCTCTGTTCCCACTTTTCGCTTTTCTTCTTCTCCCTTTCTTTGTCTCTGATTTCATTCGAGGTCCTTAGTTTTTGTTTTTATTTGTTTAGCCAAACACTCAAAAATCCACTGGTAATAGGAAAAGTCGGGTTGAAGTCAGGTCGAAGTCAGGTTGGACCTATCCAACGGGTTAAATGTGAGACAAATTGGGTATCCGTCACTATTTATATTGGAGTTGAAATGACCATAAAACCAAACTCAATAGTACCAAATCAAGGAAGTTCAATTTTTAGACCGGTTTTGTATTAATTTCACTTCCCCTTTGGGTGCATTTGGTTAGGATCACCCCCCAGATCACTGGTGATGTAAGATCACCAAAGATATCACCTGGGTTTAAAGGGGTGATCGAATCACCTCTCTGAGGAGTGATCAATGTGTAATCTGATCACCTCTCTTTAAAAAAATGTGTAACCAAATGTGGTGATCTGAAATCACTACCCAAGATTACCAACAAGTGATCCTAACCAAACAGGGTGATCTGAGATCACCACCCAAGATCACCACATTACCTCCAACCAAACGCACGTTTTTTTATTTTTTATAATTTTCATTTGCATTTGGTTGAAATCTCAAATAGGATCCTAAACTTTCAGGAAAATCTCAAATAAAGACCCAACTAAAATAAAGATCAAATGAGGACCTGAACTTTTCGACCAGGGTCAAATAAGTCCAATCGATAGAGAGTGATCCACACGCGTTGTTTAAGTTTGACGAAATGTTGAGGTGGCACTGTTAAGTTGGATGGAAATCGAGAAGTCTTATTTTTTCATTTATTAATTTTTAATTCTTTTAACTTTTAATTTTTTCTTTTGTTTTTTTTTTTCAAAAATTGGTGACACTTGTCACCTTTTTACTGTCCACGTGCTTTATAGGGTGCGTGTTGGACACACTTACCAGACTACACTTATTTGATCTTGCTCGATAAGTTCGTCCCTTATTTGACCTTTTCTAAAATTCGGGCCTGATTTGAGATTTTCCGAAAAGTTCAAAGACTTATCTAGGATTTCAGCCTTTGCATTTTCATTCATATTTCCTAGGATTCTTCATTTTACTTTGATAATGCAAATAATCTCTTTGTTTCTATTGCATTCTATCTCATCGTATCCCATTTTGTTCTGCGATATTTGAGGCTTTTGTGCTTTGGTGAGTCTCCGAGATCCTTTCGACGACCTATGTTGTGTTGAAGGGATATCTATATGATCCGATCAATTGCGTAAAGCCCGCGGTAGCAACGGAACCGGGGAATCTTTCAATATTTTTGGATTTTGTTATTATTACTATTACTCCTATTATATTTCTTTTTTTTTTTTGAGAATAATCACTTTCATTAATCAATAATCAGAGATTACAAACGTCGGGAGAAATAGTCCCGCACCACACGATTATCGTGCTAATACATTGGCTTCCCTATTTACAAATTATCTCTAATTTCACTATCTATAACTACCAACATATTAAATACACAAACAAATAAATTACAAAGAAAACTCACAATTGCGTGAGAGTAGAACCCAAGACCTCATAGTCTAGGTATACTGGAATTAAGAGTCCAACACTCTACCACCAAGCCAAATGCCCGATGGCCCTCCTATTATATTTCAATTGCACAAGGGAAATAAAAGGAAAACACAAACTTCTAGCAGCATCGTTTGGGTTATGTTTTCTATGAAATAAACAAACTTCTTTTTTATGTACCCAAAAAAAAAAAAAGCAAACTTACCTTTTTTTTTTTTTGGTAAATGAAATACACAAACTTTACAATTCAGAGATGGGAATATATTGAAAACTTCATTTCTAATTTGTTTAGCGAAAAGTGAATATAAAAGGAAAACATTAGCATCCGAAAATTTGGAATCTGTATTGCAATTTCTCGAGTTTTTTACCAACTCATTGTGATTTTTAAAAATAATTCCTAAACTATTATACTTGTAAAATTAATTCACAAATCATTGCGTTTCTTGCCACACTCTCACACATGCTACCACATCATATTTTCTAATTTCTTATAAACAATTAGAAAATTACGTTAACCTTTAATGTAAAAAAAAAAAAAAGAAAAGAAAATCACAATTTGTCTCAAATTTTTATCTCCATAGCCTTCCTTATTCTTTCAATGAAATAAGCAATCGTGTGCCAGTTGCCTAACAACACCTGCAAACTTTTTTGTTTAAAAAAAACTTCAAATAACACTTTTATATGAAAATTGATTCCACAAAAGTTACAAACTAAACCTAGAAAAAAAAAATAAATAAAGTTTGATCCTTTAATAGAAGATAAACTAAACCCACCCATTTTCTCTTGTGCCAAAAAAACCCAGCCATTTCCTCGCTAACTCCATCTCCCAACTTTTATTTGATACAATAGAAAAAGCATGATTTTTTGGTGTTAAAAAAATGAATAGTTTAAAAGGGTGATTAAAATTTGCAATAGTAACTAGAAATTGGAATTGGGAGATTTGGTGCAACTTCGAAGGCAAAGTAAAAGTCGAAGGAGGCGGTGATGAAGATAAGAATTTTGGATTAATGGTGTTTGTTCCGGCCTTAGGGTTAACGAAATTTCTTCTTTTTTTTTTAAAAAAAAAGAAATTAAAAAATATGACATATCAATAACATGGTGACTTGGTAAGGATGTGGCAAGAAATCTATACTAATTATAACAAGACAGGGCACTCACTATTAGACCTGGCAATTCGTGTTCTGACACGACACGACACGGGTCGACACGAGATACATTTAGCCATGTTCGTGTTTGGCTTATCGTGTCTCGTGTTTGAATCGTGTCAGACACGATTAAGATTATCGTGTTTCGTGTCGTAATCGTGTCAAGACACGATTAACACGATTAAGACACGAGTGACACGCTTTAATTAACATGTTAACACAATGACACAAAAGACCTGTTACACGACACGTTAGACACACGCCTAATTAAAACCCTTAAATAACTTATATTTTGAATTTCTAATATACCCAAATAATTATTATAAAAAAATATATTAAATTATCTTTAATTATATATATATATATATATAATTATATATATAGTTTAGTTAATTTAAATATTTGAAAAATTATATCGTGTCAAACGTGTCGTGTCGTGTCAAGACTTATTACACGCTTAATCGTGTCATATCGTGTCGTGTCCCGTGTACACGTTTATAAATAGGTCTCGTGTTCATGTCAGACCTAATATGTGTTTATACCCTATATAAACACGACACGAAACACGAATTAGCAGGTCTACTCACTACGTGAGTGAATTTATATGAAAATAAAATAATTATTATAAGGTAGTTTGTGACAGTTTTTTTTAAATGGATAGTTTTTTTAAATGATATAAATAAAATTTAAATATTATATTTATCTTCTAATAGATAGTTTTATTTAAAATGGGTAGTTTTTATTTTGTTTTGAATTTTTAAACAACTGAGTTTGTCTCTGAGTCAATTCGTGAGACAAACTCAGGTTTTACCTTTATAATCTACAAGACACTGGGCACTCACTACGTGAGTGTATATGAAAATAAAAGAATTTTAAGGTGGTTTGTGGTAGTTTTTTTTAAAAATATTATATTTATCTTTTAATGGGTAGTTTTATAAAACATTGGTAGTTTTTATTTTGTTTTGAATTTTTTAAAAACTGAGTTTATCTCCGAGTCAACTCGTGAGACAAACTCATGTTTTGACATTATAATGTGAGTCTCTGAGTTTGTCTCACGAGTTAACTCGGATGACAAACTCAGTTAACAAAATACTTAAATACCAAAAATTAAAACTATCAATTTGAAAGAAAATAACCAATTAAAGGGTAACAATGTATTTTATGATTAAAAAAAATAAAAAACTACCATTTGGAAAGAAAATCACCCAAAATTTAAATCCATAAGAAACTACCACTAACTTTTCAAAGGAAAAACTACCAACCATTTACTTATCTATGGATTTGATTTTAAAAAGAAATACTGTGAAAGTTTTTATCTCAAACATAATTGCATTCACGGAGTGAATGTGCAAGAATCTAGTTAGTATAGATGTGAAGTCATGAGTTTGTCTCACCAGTTAACTCGGAGACAAACTCAGTGTTAAAATTTGGTGTGGGAGAATTGTGTTTTAGGAAGAAGAAGAAGAAAGAAATTTCATAAACGGACTACATTTTTCCTTCACTTGTTTTTTTATTGACTTGTTATAGGTTACATATATATAGGTGCAACAGTGATGCTATTGTTCCTGCGGTAAAGCTATATTTGACAAGTTAATAAATGTACACGATATGAATCAATCTACACGGTGATTTGCGGACACGGTAACATGATTTGCGGCTTCAATCTTGGATCCTGCCATAAACACATCATTGACTTTGTTGCTTCAATCTTGGATCCCGCTGTAATCATGCTTCAATTATGATCCTGCGGTAGACCTGCTTGATTGATTTGAATCCCGCTGTAATCATGCTTCAATCATGATCCTGCGGTAGACATGCTTGATTGATTTCATCACTCATTTTAAAAAAATTCAAAACAAAATAAAAGTAATCATTTTTCTTTTAGATAAAATGAAAAATTACCCATTGAAAGATAAATATAATAATTATATTTAATTTATATCATTAAAAAAACCACCTATTAAAAAAAAACTGTCACAAACTACTACATTTAAATTAATTAATTTATTTTCATATACACTCACATAGTGAGTGAGTGGCCTGTAACAAAAAATACAAGAAAATGAGAATTAATTTTAAAAGTACCATGGTTTGGGAATTATTTTTAAAGATCATAATAGTTTGATAAAAAAAACTCCAATTTTTTTGGTTCTCAATCCTTAATCTTTATGTTACAACCATACAACTCTTATGTCATATATATATCACAATCGGAAAGAGCAATTTTTCTTCAAAACGATTTCTCTTGAAAAAGTGGTTGATGTTATCATTAATTAATTAACCTATATTAAAAGCTCCTATAGGAATTTTTCATGTATTCTGATTTTATATTTAGCTAGTAAGCCACAATCAAAGAAGAAAAACCAATAAATATATATGAGTGAAAAAGATGAAAGATATGTCTTGCAATTTTACACAAGTTGATACAAATTAAATCAATCTTTATATATATATATATATGTGTGATTAAGATGTTGATAAATAGAATTAATGACCTCTTTTTCTATCCTTAGGTAATTTACCAGATATGAGTTTTGTTCCAAATCTTGAGGAGCTTCTCTTATGGGAAAACAATTTCAGCGGAAATATCCCCGACTCTATCTCCAATGCTTCTAGGGTCAGGTTCCTAGACATATCCCGAAACTCATTCTCTGGCTTTATCCCTAATACACTTGGCAATCTAAGGTTCTTAGAGGTGCTACTACTTTGGTCAAACAATTTGACCACCAACAATTCAACTCATGGCTGGAGTTTTCTCTCTTCTTTGTCAAATTGTCTGTATCTGAGAAATTTACAATTATCATCCAATCCATTGAGTGGCATCCTTCCAACATCTATTGGAAATCTCTCTAAGTCACTTGAAAGATTTACTATCTATGATTGCAAAATTCAAGGCAACATTCCCATGGAGATTGGCAACTTAAGAAACCTTACAGCTTTGGCCCTTTTCTCGAATGATTTCAGCGGAACTATTCCAACAACAATAGGAAGGCTTAAAAATCTCCAATGGTTGGATCTTTCTCGTAATAAATTACAAGGCTCCATCCCACCTGAAATTTGTGGTTTAAAGGGGTTGTACAGATTATCACTAGAAGTTAATGAGCTTGAGGGATCTGTACCCACATGTTTGGACAACTTGACTTCTCTAAGATATCTAAATTTGTCCTCCAACAAATTGCATTCACAAATACCTTCAACTATTTGGAGCCTTGAATATCTCTTGGAAGTTGACTTGTCGGCAAACTATCTCAATGGTTCACTCCCACTCGGCATTGGAAATCTCAAAGTACTAATCCATTTGGATTTGTCGAGGAATTTATTTTCAAGTGATATCCCACTCACAATTGCAAGTCTCAGTGATCTCCAAGTTTTAGATCTTTCTGATAATAGATTGCAAGGTGGTGTTTCTCAATCATTGGGCAACCTAATAAGTTTGCAAAGCTTGGATTTATCTAACAACAGTCTCTCTGGTGTCATTCCTAAATCTTTGGAAAATCTTTCACATCTCAATTATTTTGATGTGTCTTTCAATAGATTGGAAGGAGAAATCCCAAGTGGAGGGCCCTTTGTGAATTTCACTGCCGAGTCATTCTTGAACAATTATGCACTCTGTGGTTCACCGAGGTTCCAAGTGCCACCTTGCAAGCATAGCTCCAAGAAGACCATTATCCAAGTTTTGACATATGTTTTGCCCATAGTTGCTTCAATAATCATAATTGTTGCATTTATTATTGTCTACAAGAAGAGGCAGAACAAGAGTACGAAGTTGGCAACTGGGGATGATTTAAATCTTTCAGACAAATGGAGAAGAGTTTCATATATTCAACTATTAGAAGCGACTCAAGGATTCAGTGAACACAACTTGCTTGGTTCTGGAAGTTTTGGCTCTGTATACAAAGGAATACTTTCAGATGGGACAATGGTTGCAGTCAAAGTTTTCAATCTGCAAATGGAAGAGGCATTTCAGAGTTTTGATGTTGAGTGTGAAGTAATGCGCAACCTTATCCATCGCAATCTTGTCAAAGTCATTACTAGTTGTGCTTCTCTTGACTTCAAAGCTTTAGTGCTTAAGTTCATGCCTAATGGGAGCCTTGAGAGATGGTTATACTCTCACAATTATTGTCTGGATATCCTACAAAGAATCAACATAATGATAGATGTTGCATCAGCATTAGAATACCTTCATTTGGGGCATCCAACACAGGTGATCCATTGTGATCTAAAACCAAGTAATGTGTTATTAGATGAAGACATGGTTGCACATGTTGGAGATTTTGGTATTGCCAAATTGTTGGGAGAAGGAGAGTCCATCAAACAAACCATTACACTTGCCACTATTGGCTATATGGCACCAGGTGATGTTTTCATCTTTTTTTTTCCTCCTTAATCTAAAACATGCATGCAATTATTCTAAATTAACATTTTCTTAATTTTTTTGATGCCCAATGATACGACATATTTTAACTTTTCAATTATGTTTAAAACACATGCAGAGTATGGATCGACAGGAATCATTTCTGTTAAAAGTGATGTTTATAGCTATGGGATTTTATTGATGGAAGTATTCACAAGAAAGAAGCCCACTGATGAAATGTTTGCTGGAGAAATGAGTATGAAGCATTGGGTGAAGAGTTCTCTATCTAAAGGAATAATTGATGTGGCAGATCCTAATTTAGTGCATAAGGAGGATGCATTTTTTGTTGTTAAAGCAAATTGCATATCATCTGTTATGGAGTTGGCTTTAAATTGTTCAGCCGAGTTACCCGAAGAGAGAATCAATATGAAGGATGTTGTTTCCATGCTCAAGAATATCAAAAGGAAGTTTTTGGATAACATTGAACAAGATATATAAAGTAAGATATGCAACTGTTTTTAAACTATAATTAAGTTAAGGTTATTTATAAGCTTATGTACGAAGTCTCATGACTAAAAATTTGATGGAGTTGGTTGCTTGAATGCAGGGGAGCTATTACAGCAGGTATATGTTTGAAGTTTCAAGTCTATGTTCTGGAAGTTTCTGTCATCATTTGATCCACTTCCACGTTAAGTGTTAGACCATTTAGCAGCTAAAGCAGGCGGTTTGTGAGGAGTTTAAATTTTCTGCAAAAATTTTCTCTTCTTTTGTAGTACTTTTTGCTGTGAAGCCAATTTTACTTTAGATTGCTTGTATAATGTATTGACTTTTTCAGGGAACTTATTTGATCAATGTTGAAGTAATTTTCATGTTCTTCGTTCTCAAGAAATCTTTCCCTCGTTTCAGTAAATGTTGAAGTAGTGTAGGTACAATTGAGTAAATAATTTGTGGCCAAGAGGACCGTGTTAGACACATATTTTCCTATATTTTATATGTTAATTCTATTTGATTATGTGTCTATTTCTATGTACTTGATGCTTAACTTATTCATATTTATTTTTTAGGTACATATTAGAGTGTTTCAAGGCAAAAGGAGCTAAATTGGAGCTATTAAGAACAAGTTGGAAAAATTCTGTTTCAACCTGGAGCGGGTTGAAATCAACCTCGAACTCAACCTGCCGCAGGGTCAGAACAGGCTGCTGTAAAATCAAGACATAATTTGGATAGCACGTGGACTTAACTCTTTTGGGCCTACAAATTCTAGCTGGACACATTACATTTGGGCCTTGGGAATAACTTATTTATCCCATGCTATTTACAATTATTATTATTAGGATTTTATTGTGGTAAAATCGTAATTTTACCAAAACTTAAAATTAGGTTTTAGTATATATAGGCAGCCGCATGCCTTACAACGGGATTGGATTTTGGAAATTCCAATTTTTGCTTTTGCTTTTAAACGTAATTTCAAGGATGGTGGTTTTCTTTTTTTTTGGTAGAAAAGAACGATGGATAAAATTAAAGTTTAATAAGTCTGGGCACAGTGAGCCCCTTACAATCGTTCATAACAGAATCAAAAGCAAAATCAGGAATGGAAATAAAAGTCTTGAAGGAATCTTCCATTTCCCTAGCATAATTGGCTAAACAATCAGCCACATGATTAGCTTCCCTATACTTGTGCTCCAGCCTGCAGCTTGAGAAGTCTCGCATTAGCGACCTGCAGTCATTGACAATAGCATTCAAGTGAAGATTTGCAATTGAGTCATTAAGGACCATGTGGATAACACTTTCTGAATCAATACAGACCAAAAGATGAGAGATGTTAAGAGTCTTGGCAAGAATTAATCCATCCCTAAGCCCCCACAGTTCCATCGAATACTATTGCCAATAGGTATTCTCCTTACATAGCCCCCCAGCCAAACACCATTGTGGTCCCTGATCACAGCTCCTGCTCCACCCTTACCCCTAGAGGATGAGCCATCTGAGTTCAGTAAACACCAGCCCTGGTCTGGAGGTTCCTAGCCAATGTTTTGAAGTACTCTGTGAACTGGTTTGGGGATAGGCTTAGCAAGATGAGAAAACTCAACAGCTTGGAAAGAAGCAGAAGATAAAATGGACTCACAATCAACAAGTTTACCCACAAAAATCCTAGAGTTCCTAGCCTTCCAAAGGTTCCAGCAAGAATAAATGAAGATAGTGGACCAAGGAATAGAATTCCAAGTAAAATGAGAGCCAAGACAAAAGGACAGCCACTCTTTGAGATCCAAGAAGTCAAAAAAACCAGAGGGTAGCTTAGCAAAGGAGTTCCAAACAGAGACAGCAAGGGGACAATCTCTCAGAATATGAAAAACGGATTCCTCACAGTTAGGGCAAATATCACAATACTGTTCCTGGCCAATTTGTCTACTGAAAAGCATGGATTTGCCTGGGATCTTATTATGAGCAATAGTCCACATAAAAAATTTGACCCTATTATGACAAGAAGAACGCCAAATTTTATCCCAAAGAGGGTCAAGATCTTTATCAAAATCATCATTAAGAAGCAGATCATAAGCAGATTTTAAAGAAAAATCACCATCAGAGGAAAAGTTATGGCCTTTCTACGAAGACTGCGCTGAAACCGGGCTTATATCGCAAATCTGCGGGATTATTGCGGGATTTGGATATTCTTTTGGATATTAGGCCTATAAATTGGGATTTTAATTCCAATTATAGGTTATATGGGCTGAGTATATTCCCATATAAATAATCCAAAAATCCTCAACTTCAGGGCTTCTTCTGGACTTGGCTTCAATCCTTTGCAAATAAGCTCCAAATCTTCAATTCTTGCTTCTTGAAATAATTCTTCTTTGCTCCTTAATTCTTCAAAATATCTTCAAGAAATCTTCAAACATGAACTTCGCATCTCCAAATCTATACTCAAAATTGCTAAATCCATATTTGAGTAAAAAGTCACCAAAATAGCTCCAAAAAGAGTGAAAAACAATAAGTTTTCACTTTTCTTGTCTTCAAGACCTAAAAACACAAATACTAGCAAAATAGGGTAAAAATACATATAAAAGTGGCAAAAAGTATAGAAAAATAGCCATAAAAATATGCATAATTTTGGCTCGATCATTCATCCATCCAAGTTGTTGACTTTTCTTTGATCCTTCTTTGAAATTGAAAACTAGTTAATTCTTAGTTCTCAATGTACCTAATAAGTAACAAAATTGAAGTTCAAGGAACAAGAAAAACTAAGCATGCAAGTCTACCATATCATCATATTCGTTCTCTAAAGATTAATCATAAAGCACAAAAGAGGAAAGGGTAAAAAAATTCTTATTGATTGATTGGAGTGATCAATTCTTCTCAATTGCTAAGCTTCTCCTTGTAGTTTTCCTTCCACGTAAACATGATCAATTGGTATGACAAGATTTGATCTTCTTGAGGTTGAGCTCGACCCCATGAAGGTTGAAACATAATTGATGCAAACTTGTTCCTTGTGCAATTTGGATTTTGCACTCATCCTTTATCAAACTTCAATCAAGTTAGACTCTATTACTATGACACAAAAGAAAATTAGTAACTTCAAAAACAAAAACAATCAAAATGGTTAGAAAATTGGGTTGCCTCCCAATAAGCACCTTTCTTTATCGTCTATGGCTAGACTTTCCTCCATCTCCCTTTGTTAAGGTGGATCATACCACTTCAAAGCGAAAAGTAGATATGACGAGATGGGAAGAATATGAACACAACAAAATAGGAGATAAGGAAAGAATTCACCAATTTTGTTGAGAGCGATCCCACGAATGGCTATGAATGACAATGCCATCTTTGTTGCCGTTAGAGGTTGATGCAATGAGAGCTTTCGACATCCTTGATTGACATTGCCAACGAAGGAGTGTCCTCTTGGGTAATCTCCTCATCCTTTAAAAGGAATTGATCCATGAACATCCATTCCTCTTCTCCATAGCTTTCTTGTTTAAGAAATTTGTTGACCTCCAAATTTGGATATGTAGGCTCCAAAACTTGGTCATCAACAAGATCCTTCAAATCTTTAGGATGTCCAAAGTGCTCATCGTATAGTGGCTCTTCGTGCTTGGCAATCTTTGGTGGAGAAGGTGGAGGAATATCCATCTCAATGTCTTCCTTGGATTACTAGCACTCTAGAGGGACAATACTTCTGCCGATCCATGCCTCTTATCCTCTTCCCAAGGGTTACTAACTCCTTTTGTTTAAAGAGAAGAGTGACAACAATGGATTTTTTTAATTTTTAAGGCAGAAGATATCTCTTCTCCTCTTGCATGAAAAACACTCTTTTTATGAAAAATATTTTTTTTAACTACCCTTCTTATATAGATAGTCCCCCACACTTATTCTTGACATATCCATAACATGCTTTGATAATCGTAATTTCAATAAAAATTAAACGCAAGTTCTAGAAATAGGCAATCACAGAAATAATAAATAATAAGATCATATCACAAAACTTCAATTATACCTAATTCTAAGAAATAAGATAACATGCTATAAATCAATCAATGAATCAAACATTCTTAAAAATTCTAAGCAATCTTCAATCATAAGCAAATCAATAACTCAATACATATATGAAAAATTCAAAATTTTGTCAAAATTTTCGAAAAATTTCATGGATTTCTATGCATGTAGACTCTTTATTAGACTCTCTCCCCCGCACTTAAAAGACACATTGTCCTCAATGTATGAATTTAAGCACATGTGTGTGTTGTGTGGTAACTAAATAGATGTGCTAATGAAATACTTAACTCACAAAAGAAAGTGTCGACCCAATCAAGCAAATCAAGCAATTCAAGGCATCAATCATAGCATTCATAGCATATGAGTCATATTAAATCTAAATCAAAGCATAGAAAACATAGAAATAAATTCAAGCAACTAATTCAAATCAAGGAATAGGTAATCAATCAAAGCAATAATCAAAGCGAAGCAAGGAAAAGAAAAAGATAGAGTTAAAGAAAGCTTCTCTATTTTGCGGCACTGGCTGATGTATGCATGACCGGTGGCGGCTCGGATGTGGCTGGTGATGGCACGGTGATAGCCTGAGATAACTCGGCATTGGGCATCCTTGGCCGGATATTGGTCGGTTCTGACTTGGCTTAGCGTGGATGTGCAGCGGATCTAGCTAGACAAGGCACAGACATGACCGGACTTGGTGCGGTGATGGCTCGACAGGAAGTAGCTATGGCCGGCACTGATCGGGCATGGTGTGCAGATGGAGCGGATAAAGCCGGGCATGGCGTGGGTGGCATAGCGGCATTGGCGGGGCATGGCCGGGCTTGTGGCACGGGTGGCTCGGTAGTGACCTGACAAGGCCGTGTAGATGGCACGGCAGAGGTCTGACTCGGTGCACGGGCTGGCGCGGCAATGACTGCTATGCGGCAAGGGCTTGTGCTGCATTGGCCGGTATCGTCCGGCCATGGGATTTGGATGGCCAGGCTGTAGCCGGGTGTGCTTGTGGCGCGGTTGTGCCCGGGTGTGACTGGTAGTGGGGCGCGGGTTAGCGCAGAGCTGGCCGGGTCTTGTGTGTGGATGGCCAAGTATGGCCGGTCTTGGCCACGCAGATGCATGGCTTTGGCGCGGACATGTCCTGTAATGGCCAGTTGTCACGCACAGATTGTCAGGCTACAGCCGACCAAGCATGCTTGTGTAGCTCGGGCATAGCCGGTCATGGCCGGTCAAGTTAGCTAGGTAGGCTCGATCATGGCCTTGGGCTGACTCCTTTGGTGCGTTGGCATCTTTTGCTCCTCTCATTGGGCTTTCATCCGTTTTCCGTGACAATTGTTTAGCATGTGAGCTCCAATTGTTTGACTTGTTTCCTTAATTTGAAATCCTAATAAGAAAAACAAAAACAAAAACTAAAAAGAAAATTACAATGTTAGTAAATTCTTGGGTTGCCTCCCAAGCAGCGCTTTTCTTTAATGTCTTTGCCTAGACTTTCCTTCATCTCCCTTTGTTAGGGTGGATTATACCATTTCAAAGCATAAAGCAAGTATAATGATATAGGAAGAATTTGAGCACAAAAGTATGAAGGATAAAAGAAAAGATAAGGAAAGAAATCACCAATTTTGCTGAGGGCGACTCCATGGATGGCTAGGAATGACAATGCCATCTTTGTTGCCGTAAGAGGTTGATGCAATGGATGCTTTCGGCATTCTTGATTAGCATTGTTCTCATTTCGCCTTTGGATAATGTCCTCGTGTTGGCAAATCTTTTTGTCCTCTAGAAAGAATTGATCCATGTTGGTCTCCTCGATGTAGTAAGACTTAAGAAGCTTGTTGATTGCCAAAAAATCTCGATCTTCATGTTGCAAGGGTTGGTTATCAACAAAATTCAACACACTTAATTCTTTCAGCTTCGGATATCCAAGTTTCTCATCTTCTTGTGGCTCATCTTCTGGTGGCTCATCTTCTTGCTTAGCAAGGCTTGCAGGAGAAGGTGACGGGATGTCCATCTTGATATCCTCTTTCGGTGCATCCGGTTCGTCTTGCACAATCTTGGGGACTTCTTTTGGTAGAGTAGGGACGCAGACTTCATATGGTTCATCATCGCCTTCCTTGGGGAGTGATTGAGAGGAGTCTTGTAAATCAAGTTCATGTGGGTCATTAATCGTTTCGCTTGATTCTCCTTTAACGGTTGGAACTTCTACAACATCATGAAATTCATCAATCTCACTTTTCTCAGAATGGACAGGTTTCTTCTTTGACAGTGTTGCTTCAATTTCTGGCGCTTGATGCCATTGTGTAGCTTTGGTTGAAAACTTCTTGCTTTTGATCAAAATCTGCTTAACCATCTTCCTCTTTTTCGCACAACCTCTTGAAAAGAAACCTCCTTTCATCCAAGGGGGAATATCACCACAAGCATCGTCTATTTGCCTTTGTCCGTTGTTTTGCATACCAGAATAGAATCTATTCAGCAGTTCTTCTTCATGGAGACCATGGGGTGGTGATTGACACCATATTTCGTTGAGTCTATCCCAAAAGTGATGTGCTTCTTCATCTGGCAACTGTTTGAAAAGTTCAAGTTGTTTTCGAACATAACGTTGGCGTTTGTGTTGAAATTCACCTTCTGCTAGAGTACTCAGCAATCTCCTTGTGTCTTCAGGACTCTCGAGTTCCAAGCTTCTCTTATTAATGGCATCAATAAGAGTTCGGTCGGATTGAGACAATCCAGCAATAAAACTCTTGATCAATTGCCCTTCAGGTAGACCGTGGTCGACAAAGAACTTACACGCCCAATTGAATCTATCCCAATAATCGAACCACTCTTCATGATATTGTTGTCGAATAGAAAGAATCTCCTTTTGAACAGCATGTATCCTTCGCTCCCTTGCTTCTATCGTAACTTACACGCCCAAAAAATTAGTAGTAAAAGTTCTTAAACAAAATTAAAAATTAAACACAGAAAATAAAGGAAAGTATTTTTTTAGAAAACGATTTTCTTTTTTTTTTTAAGATTAACGCAAACCCTAAATTTATTTTTGACAAAAAAATTTTTTTTCGACGCAATTTTTTTTTTATAGAAAAAACGGAAAACAAAAATTTCTAGAGCAAATTTATTCTGGGATTTATTCTTAATTCCCTTCCCCGGCAACGGCGCCAAAATTATGATCGTGTCGTCAACAATCATAAGATAATACCCACAAAACCTAACTAAAGTAGATAGAGCAAGCAGGGGTCGATCCCACAGAGAAGGATGAAGAACTTTTATTTCCAAGAACAAATCATTTCCAAAAATTAGTTCTAAAACAGAAAACAGGGGATTTAAAATTATCAATTAAAAAGAAAGCAATTAAACTAAAAACTAAGCAAAGTAAATTAAATCTAAATCTAAATCTAAACCTATAGCAATTATTAAGCAAAAAATAATTAAAAAGTATACTTCTTCTCCGATGGTATGAATCAATCAGATTAACTATGGATCATTGATTTAAAAGGTGAATTTCGCATCTTATTCTTGACTGACAACTGATATAGGTTTCCCAACATGTATTCTTGATCATTGATTAAGGGTTTAGCTACTCATGAATAAATCCATGAGAGGCTTAAGAAAACTTACAAAACTTGAAGGCAAAATCCTCTTCTTGAAATCTCCTAGTGTTGCCGCCCCTCTCTATGCAAAGAGAGGGGTGTGGCACCCTTGACCTAAAACTAGAGAAAAACTAAACTAAAAAAAGGTAGAAAAAGAGAATAAACTATATGAGAGATTAATTGTGTGATTTGTGTTACAGGAGGTGGCTATTTATAGTGGAGAAATAACCTAAAGACTCCTATTGGACTTAGGAAAAGAGGGTAGGACGTTCTAGGCTTAGAGTAATCTTCAAATTTGGTCTAGAGCCTTCCTAGAGTAAAATCCAAGTCAAAATAGGATTCTGGAATTTTTTGGATTTCTGCAGAAACTTCGACTTGATATTCGGACTTCAAGATGGTAGATCTGGGCTTTGCACTTCAAGAAATTTCTAGAGCTCGGAGTTGACTTTCCAACGGTTACTAATGGGCTTAAAACGGACATCTGAGCAGAAAGTTATGGCGTTTCTACGAATAGTGCGCTGAAACCGGGCTTATATCGCAAATTTGCGGGATTATTGTGGGATTTGGATATTCTTTTGGATATTAGGCCTATAAATTGGGATTTTAATTCCAATTATAGGTTTATATGGGCTGAGTATATTCCCATATAAATAATCCAAAAATCCTCAACTTCAGGGCTTCTGGACTTGGCTTCAATCCTTTGCAAATAAGCTTCAAATCTTCAATTCTTGCTTCTTGAAATAATTCTTCTTTCCTCCTTAATTCTTCAAAATATCTTCAAGAAATCTTCAAACATGAACTTCACATCTCCAAATCTATACTCAAAATTGCTAAATCCATATTTGAGTAAAAAATCACCAAAATAGCTCCAAAAAGAGTGAAAAACAATAAGTTTTCACTTTTCTTGTCTTCAAGACCTAAAAACACAAATACTAGCAAAATAGGGTAAACATACATATAAAAGTGGCAAAAAGTATAGAAAAATAGCCATAAAAATATGCATAATTTTGGCTCGATCATTCATCCATCCAAGTTGTTGACTTTTCTTTGATCCTTCTTTGAAATTGAAAACTAGTTAATTCTTAGTTCTCAATGTACCTAATAAGTAACAAAATTGAAGTTCAAGGAACAAGAAAAACTAAGCATGCAAGTCTACCATATCATCATATTCGTTCTCTAAAGATTAATCATAAAGCACAAAAGAGGAAAGGGTAAAAAAATTCTTATTGATTGATTGGAGTGATCAATTCTTCTCAATTGCGAAGCTTCTCCTTGTAGTTTTCCTTCCACGTAAACATGATCAATTGGTATGACAAGATTTGATCTTCTTGAGGTTGAGCTCGACCCCATGAAGGTTGAAATAGAATTGATGCAAACTTATTCCTTGTGCAATTTGGATTTTGCACTCATCCTTTATCAAACTTCAATCAAGTTAGACTCTATTACTATGACACAAAAGAAAATTAGTAACTTCAAAAACAAAAACAATCAAAATGGTTAGAAAATTGGGTTGCCTCCCAATAAGCGCCTTTCTTTATCGTCTTTGGGTTTAGGGATGCATACCATGCATGGGGCATCATCTTCATCGTTGGAGATAAATTGAACGGAGTCTTGCACCTTAAGCTCTTGTGATTTTAAATCATCCTTCGTTGCGCTCGACATCTCTTCAATTTCCTTCATGATTGGAACTTCGATGGATGCCTCCTTTTCTTCTTGCCCAATCTTGGAAGCTTCCTTTGGTAGAATCTCCCCTTGTTCCCTTTCACTTGGTTGCACACAAGAATGGAATATATGAACAAATTCATCCTCGTCGATCTCATGATCTGGTAAGCAACAATACACATAATAGAGTCTCTTCCCAAATTTGTGCACTTCTTCATTTGGCAATCGCTCGCAAAGTAGAATCCTATTATAAAAACACTGGAGGATACTTTCTGTTGTAGCATTAAGCAGTCTTCTCGCATCTTCAGGACTCTTGAGTTCCAAAATACCTCCACTTATATAATCAAGACTCTCTTGAGTTATGTGAGATGACCCATAGTAGAAATTCTCAATTAACTCCCATTCAGATAAACAATGGTTAGGGTTGCTCTCACATAGCTCATTGTACCGTTCCCAATATGCACACCAATGTTCATCAAGAAATTGTTGGCAACATAGGACCCCCTCTCGAGAAGAATACCATAATGATTTTTGCTCCATTGTCTCGAAATTCTAATTCCTAGAAAACAAAGGCTAGAAAGAAAATTTAGCACTAAAACGAAGAGATACAAATGAAAAGAAAATAACGAAAAAGAAAAAGATAAGGGTAAGAAATTCTTAGGTGATAATTTGTCTTCAATCTTCTTGATGCTTCCTTCCATCCCTGACAACGGTGCCAAAATTGTGATCGGTCGTTGAACAAATTACAAAATAAATCCTCACAAACCTATAACTATTAGCTAGGGCAAGTAGGGGTCGAATCCACAGAGAAGGTAGGAGCAAATCAAAGCCAAATTACACAAAAGAAAATCTTACCAAAGGGGATTTTTATAGGTTTTCAAAATAGGTAAACTAAATTAGAAAACAATTATATAAATCTAAACTAATGGCTAAGAAATCAATTTAAGAGAAACAATTAATTAAAAGCATACTTCTTCTCCTTTAGGTAATTATCTTGATCAAGTGAATCATGGATAATAGATACAAAGCATAAATTTGACTTAAATTGCAATCTATTAAGAATCATAAATCATCCCAAATCGGCATATAGCCTAAGACGTAGACATCAATTTTCATTGAAACAAAGTAATCCTCTTAATATCTTAAACAACTTCATTAGAATAATTGGTATAGGAGAGGAATACTCGACCCTCCAATATTCTAAGAGAATTAATCTTGCTACTAGCTAAAACTAATCCCTATTGTTCCTAATCAAGCATCACCCTGTGAAGAATCATAGGACAAGCATTAAGATTTACTTTTCCACATGCATGATAAATCAATACCAAACTTGTCTACATCAATTTCCATCTCGGCCTAAAGATTTCAACAAGGTTTGATATCCCATTGAACCTAGAACTTCTAGATTAACAATTGTCACTTCGACCAACTTTAACTTAACTCAAGCTACTTGAATCTAACAATAGCATTCATATTTTCAAGACAAGTAGTACTCCAAATCTAACAGTAGCATAGGGATAAGAAACATATTCAAACAGAAAAATCAAATTATTAAGAACAAAAGTCTCACCATAGATTTATTGATCAAAAATACCTAAGGAAAAGAAGTAAAAAGGTTTAACCTCTCATGGATTGGAGTTTCCAATCCATAAGAGATTGAAAACTTACAAACCAAAGAGGAAAAGAGGAGGAGGTGGCTGCCTCCTCTCCAAACCACAAAACCTAGAGAATAAGAAGAGAAAAGTTGTGTTGTAAGTTGTTGCTAGGGTTCTAGGATAAGAGGGTATATATAGGGGCTTCCTAGGGTAGATTCTAGAGCTCTTAATGGCTTAAACAAACCCTAGGGACGTTCTGGGTTTCTCTCCAAGTCTTCAAGCTAATCCAAATAGGATTTTGGGCTCAAATTGGTCAATCCCGCAAAACAGGCCCAAGACAGATTCTGTCCGCTGACTTCAGGGGCATTTTCGTCCATGAAATCGTTCGAACTGGGCTTCGTCCAAAACACAAAAGTTGTAGGTCTTGGTGTTACTCATTTGCCTCAAACGGAGCTCTGGATCAAAAATTATGGCCAAAATACAGAAATGTCGCTAAATTTGGAAACTAATGGAGAAGCTTCAAGAAAAAGTGACACGCGATGGCATGCTTGGCGCGTGCGGAGTCATGCCCCGACTGCCCCTGGGCGCCCACCTGGTTGCGCTGAGCGCCCAGGCTGTTTGCTTCAGGCCCCAGGTCGGCAGCATCCATGTGGCTGCTGAGCGGCACCACCGACTCTGTCTGGGCGCCCATGTCGCAAGCCTGGCGCCCCACCTGGTTTGTCTCAGGACCCATGTGGTCCAGTGCTTGTTCGCCACTTGGCATGTCTTCTTGCCTTGAATCTCAACTTTGCTCCTTTGCTTCAAACTCTTGAAAATCAACCTTATGATCATAAAATTGACTCTTCAAGCTCTTCAATCACGATCATATTGGCTCCATTCTTCATCCAAATTGTCATTGGAAAATATTTGTATTAATAATCATCCAAAAAGGCTCCAAAAAGGTACAAAATTGGTGATTTTGCACTTTTCTTCACTTTAGCACCTATAAACACAAATATACCAAATATAAGGCAGAATGAAGCATAAAATACCCAAAAAGCATAGGAAAATGACCATAAAAAGATGCATAATTTTGATCTGATCAATATTCTAATTCCTCAATTTGTAATGAGAGTGGTCAAGGTCATCATCATGGCTATGGCTAATAGATCCAACACAAAATTCACGGTCTGATTCAAATAAAGGGTCACAATGTGTCCTTCTTCCCAACGGTCGCTTTTTACTAAGAAAGCGAAAGTGGAAACCAACAGAATAAATAATGCTTTATCAACACCGCTCATCAGGTTTCTTTCCCATATATAGTTAATGCCAACAAAACGTTTTCGAATAATATCCCGGAAAAGAAGAAAACACACAACAACAACAGAAGCAATCGAGCATGTTACACGGATAAATAGCATGTCAATTCATCTTATGAACATTGCTGCATTTATTGGACCCAAATGATATATAGTGTTCTGCTGAGGATTTTATTGGTTGGACCTTTTTTGTCACATGTGAAAGTTTTTTTAATTTTTTTAAGAAAATCAATTATATATAAATATTGGAAGAAATTAATAGAAATATATATATATATATATATTTATACATGAGAAAATAATTTTTTTAAATTTTATTACTTATCTTATGTGATATCAGAGTCCAAATATATCTTTTTAGTCTTGGGTGCTTAGTATAGAGATGGTTAACTCAGAAAACGATCCTTTCAGTATGCTGGCTATATAATAGGTGATATTATGAGTTTAGATAATGGGTGAGACATATGACAAACAAACTAGTTTATAATGTTGTTAAGATGTGATATGAGATCATTGGGTGGGGTTTTGGTTTTATAGATATCACGTCATTTATTGTTGGGAAGGCCCTGCAATAATATGCATGCGTGGAAGCAAACAAATACCAATCCCAGACAACAAACCAACAACAACCTACAAGTATTCAAGGTATTCCTGAAGATCAATTCATGTTAAGAACCTTTCCGTTCACTCTTACGGACCGAGCAAAATATTGGTTGTACCTTCTACCCACTGGTTCAATCACATCTTGGATGAGTCTTAAGAAGTTGTTCTTGGAAAAGTACTTTCCTGCATACAAAGCATCAAGTATAAGGAAGGAGATTTGTGGAATTAAGCAACGCCATGGAGAAACAATGCATGAATATTGGGAACGCTTCAAAACACTTTGTGCGAGCTGCCCCAATCATCAAATCAATGAACAGTTGCTGATCCAGTATTTCTACGAAGGATTACTACCGTTTGACAGATCTTCCATCGACTCTGCAAGTGGAGGAGCTTTCATAGACAAAACTCCTGTCGAAGCTTGGATCTCGAGAAGACTACACAAGAGAAGACCCTAAAAGAAGAATCAATGAAGTTTCTACCTATTCCACCTCATTGGAGCAACAACTTCAAGAGACGAATCAGCAAATCGCTTTGCTCACTGATTTGTTCCATGCGAATTTTTCAAGTGTGCCAAGGGTTGTGCTACTTTGGAAGACAACAAGCAAGGAGTCAATGCCGTGGGATTACAAGGAGCTTATCAAAGGAAGCCTGAACCTTATTGGAGACCTGAGCAACCGAGTCAACAATATGGGAACCAAGGTAATTTTCAAGGAAGGTCAATGAATTTTCAAAGACCTAATTTTCAATATTTACAAGCTGTCGAGATGCAACAAATCAAAGAAGCTATGGAGATGATGAGAAAACAAATTAGCCAATTAGCTAGTGGTTTGAGTGATCTCAAGACACAAGGTCAACAAAGGATTCCATCACAACCAAAGGTACCTCCTAGAGAGAATGTCAGTGCAATTTCTTTAAGGAGTGGAAAAGAGTTGAAAGAACCCTATTCAACCCTTGCCGCACATCAACAAGCTAAAGGAGAGCCGAGCTACACCAAGGAAGACAAATTACAAGTGCCTGCCGAAATCAAGATTGAAGATGAACCCAATAACAAAGGAGCTGCGCCGATTGAAGATTCAAACAAAGACGATGCCGCAACTCAACCCAAAGGAAAAGGTGTGTGCGATTCCAACAAGCCTAAAACCGATTTCAACCTAATTCCTTTTCAATCAAGATTGAAGAAGTCGAAGAAAGAAGATGATGATCAAGATATTTTGGAGATATTTCGAAAAGTTAAGGTCAACATCCCACTTCTTGATGCCATTCAACAAATTCCGAATTATGCAAAGTTCCTTAAGCAACTTTGTACCCATAAGAAAAGATTACAAGGTAAGGTAAGCGCTGGAGCTAATGTCTCTACTGTGCTTCAAAGGAGTTTACCTCCTAAGTGCAAAGATCCAGGTATGTTTTCTATAACTTGTTCTATTGGAAGAAATATTATAAAGAATGCTATGCTTGATCTAGGTGCTTCTTTAAGCATGATGCCTTATTCTTTCTATAAATCTTTAAATCTTGGTTCTTTAAAGAACACTGATGTTATTCTGCAATTAGCTGACAGATCTTTGGTTTATCCCAAAGGTGTTGTAGAGAATATCTTAATTAAAGTTGAGCATTTGATTTTTCCTATCGATATATTCATCATGGATATGGAATATTCGAAAGATCAATGTCCTCTTTTATTAGGAAGACCTTTCCTAAAGACTTCTCATACCAAGATTGATGTATTCAATGGTTCATTGACCATGGAATTCGATGGTGAAGTCATCCACCCTAGAATTTCATCTCAAGTGCCTTTGAAATCTAACGATTTTGTTTATGTTATAAGTTCTAAATTTGTTAAGAAAGGAGCCATTGAAGATTCTTCATCAACAAAACCTGATCGGATTTCCAAAGGAAGACAAAAAATAATGGACATTCGACAACGCTACAACGAGACCTTCCACCAATTTTGGAGGAGATTCAAGCAGTTGTGTGCCGATTGCCCTCATCATGGATTCAAGGAAGGAATTTTAATCCAAATCTTCTACGGATGATTGGGACTTAAAGATCGAGTTTTTGTTGATTCTTTCAGTATAAAACAACTACATGAAAGAATCCCGGAGAATGCATTCTATGCCCTTGAAGAATTATCTCGGAGGACGAAATCTTCAACCTCCCATAAGAAGAAAGATCGAACAAAAGAAGCCAAGAAGGAGAAAGAAGTCAACAACAAAGAAGTTCAACCATCCATGAAGATCAACCAACCAAGTAATACAACTAAAAAGCAAGATATAGATCTTAAACATAGAACTAAAAGTTGGAAGCATTCTTCAACGCCAAGTGGAGAATTTTCCCCAATTTTGGCAAAGGTTTAAGAAGCTATGTGCTGCTCACCCTCATCATGGTTATGATCCAAGAAGATTGGCTCAAAACTTCTACCAAGGATTAAGAGTTTCTAATCGATTGGCTGTCGACACTCTTATCTATATTTCCCTGTTCGATCACAGCACTGTTGACCTATACGAGATATTGGAGAATTTTGCCCAGATGTTAACCAATACACCGAAGGAACCTGCTCAAGGACTCAGCCCGGCTAAGCCCGTGCCACACAAGCCATTTTGCCCGGCCATAGCCCGGCCATCGACATCACATGGCCGGCCAACATCGGCCAAGATAGCTCAAGCCTGTGCGCCTAGCCCGGCCACCCGAGCTACCCATCCGGACGACACCAGCCCTTGCCGCGTTACCTGCCTGGACGAGCCAGGCCATAGCCACGACATCCATGCCGCATGCCCGGTTAATGCCGCGCAGCCGCCTAAGCTTAGATTGGCCAAGTCCGCTCCATCCTTACATCATGTCCGATCAGTACCGACCATGCGAGCTTCCTGTCGAGACATCACCGCGCCATGCCCGGCCCTGACCGCGCACCATACCCGGCCTATGCCGTGCCATCCGCGCGCCCAACTGAGCCACCACAAGCTTTTGTCGCGCCGCCTCAAGCTATTACCATGCTATTGCCAAATCGTGCTGCTTTGATCTTTTCAAGACTTGATAAAATTCAACTTGAAACTATCAAAATCATTGAAGAAAGTAGAGTTATTGAAGACCTGTTGAAGGATTACACCCAAAATTCCTTCACCCTTGAAGAATAATCTTCTTTAAGGCAGTCTAGCCAAAGACCTTAAAGAAAGACGCTTATTGGGAGGCAACCAAATATTATTTTTACTAGCCCATAATTTTTCTTTGTTTTAGTTTTCTTTTCTTTTTTAGGATTTCCATACCAAAGGAGAAAAAGGAGCTTTTCATCGATATGAAGAAATCGAATGGAGCTTATGCTTGAATTAAACCCCTAAGTTTTCTTAAACCTTAACTCCATTTAATTTTTCTTGCAATAATTTGATTGATTTTTCTTTGATATGCGATTCATATAGATATAGGTTATATAGGTTAATTAGGATTTAAAGATGCATATCATATTTTTGTTTTGATTTTCCACGCTTGTTTATACATTGGGGACAATGTATCTTTTAAGTGTGGGGGAGAGAGTCTAATTGGTAAAAAATGGCATAATTTTTTTCGAAAATTTTGACAAAATTTTGATTTTATATGCATATTTTGAGTTATTGATTTGATTTTTGATTGATGATATCTTAGAATTTCTAAGAATGTTTGATTCATTGATTGATTTATAGTATGATATCTTATTTCTTAGATTAGGTATAATTGAAGTTTGTGATATGAGCTTATTGCTTATTATTTCTATGATTGTCTATTTCTAGAACTTGTGTTTAATTTTTATTGAAATTACACTTATGAGAGTATTTTATGAATATGTCAAAAATAAGTGTGGGAGACTATCTATATCAGAAGGGTAGTTAAAAAAAATCTTTTTCTTAGGTAAAAAAAAGAGAGTGTTTTTCATGCAAGAGGAGGAGATATCTTTTGCCTTTAAAAAAAATTTAAAAAAATCCATTGTTGTCACTCTTCTCTTTAAACAAAAGGAGTTAGTAACCCTTGGGAAGAGGATAAGAGGCATGGATCGGCAGAAGTATTGTCCCTCTAGAGTGCTAGTAGCCTCACAAAAAATAAAATAAAGGGCGTTAGTAACCCCTAAGCATGAACACTTTGAGGTTAGTAACCTCACTTTTCTAAATAAATTACCCTTTGAAAATCATTGTAACCCATGCGAAATTCTTGATTTGTATTCATAGTATGCAATCGTTTGAGTAGTGGATATAAAGATGAAGGCTTAAGCTTAAAGGAAGAAGTAGTTATAGGTATGATAATTGATAAGTGATTAGAGCTACTTTGATTATGGTTACTTAAGAATAAGGATGCTTGCTATATCTTGATCTATTGAATTGGATACTCTTAATATTCTTTGTTGTTCTGATCTCATAAATTGAATTGATCCTTGATATATGTATGTGATTCAAAGTTTTTCAAAAGATTTGAACAAGACTCACTATCTTAAGTTTTAATTTTTGTTTGTCTACACTAGTTTGCTAGGGACTAGCAAAGATTTAGTGTGGGGGAAAATATGATCGAGCTAAAATTATGCATATTTTTATAGCTATTTTTCTACACTTTTTACCACTTTTATATGTGTTTTTACCCTATTTTGTTAGTATTTGTGTTTTTAGGTCTTGAAGACAAGAAAAGTGAAAACTTATTGTTTTTCACTCTTTTAGGAACTATTTTAGTGAGTTTTTACTCAACTATGGACTTAGCCATTTGGAATGAAGATTTGAAGATGCGAAGTTCGTGTTTTGAAGATTTCTTGAAGATATTTTTAAGATTTGAAGACAATTGAAGAATTAATTCAAGAAGTAAGAATTGAAGATTTGGAGCTTATTTGCAAAGGATTGAAGTCAAGTCCAGAAGAAACCCTGAAGTTGAGGGTTTTTGGATTATTTATATGGGAATATACTCAGCCCATATAAACCTATAATTGGAGTTAAAATCCCAATTTGTAGGCATAATATCCAAAAGAATATCTAAATCCTGCAATAATCCCGCAGATTTGCGATATAAGCCCGGTTTCAGCGCAGTCTTCGTAGAAAGGCCATAACTTTCTGCTCAGATGTCCGTTTTATAACCATTAGTAGCCGTTGGAAAGCTAACTCCGAGCTCTACAACTTTCTTTTGAAGTGCAAAGCCCAGATCTGCCATCTTCAAGCCCGAATATCAAGTCGAAGTTTCTGCAGAAATCCAGAAAATTCGAGAATCCTATTTTGACTTGGATTCCACTCTAGGATGACATCTAATCCAACTTGGAGTCCAAGTTAGAGCTAAACCGTCCTACCCTATTCCTCCACTATAAATAGCCACCTCCTGTATCACAAATCACACTTACTTACACACACATAACAAATCTCTCATATAGTTTTATTCTTTTTCTACCTTTCTTTAGTTTAGGTTTTTCTTTAGTCTTGGAAGGCGGAAGTCGACACCCTCTCTAGCCATAGAGGGGTGCGACGTCCCTAGGTTTTCAAGGGGGAGAAATCGTTCCTCCTTAGTTCTGTAAGTATTCTTATGCCTCTCATGGATTTTCCTAAGTCCATGAGTAGCTAAATCCTTAATACTTCTAATCCTTTGGTGAATTCAATCAATTGATTATGGTGAGATTTCTATACTTATAATTTTGTGTTAAGTTCTTGATAATAGTAGTCAAAACCCTGAAATAATTTTATGATTCTGAATCTTATTTGAGTTATGTGGCCACTAACGATGTAAGAGGAAGATCTATGGCTAGATCAAGCTTAGAATTAACCACTCAAGTTTGATTGTTTATAGCAAATTAGGTTTGTTTAATCGCTGCTTAATGGGTATTTGTCTATCGGAGGGCGAGAAATTTCTCTTCGTATGGTTCTACTTTGTAGGCATGTGTGTAAAATTAATTAATCTTAATGCTTTGTTCTAAGTGATATTTAAGCCCTAAAAAAGTAAACGATTGCTGAAGGAATAAAAGGGATAACTGCAGCTTTAACCGGCTTCTTATCTAAAATACATGTTGGGAAACCTATATCAATTGTCAATCAAGAATAAGATGCTTAATTCACCTTTTAAGTCGATGATCCATAGTTAATTTGATTGAATCATACCTTCAGAGAAGAAGTATGCTTTATAATTATTGTTTGTGTTATATTCTGCTTTAGATTTAGATTTAGATTTAGATTTAATTTGCTTTATTATTTTTAGTTTAATTGTTTTCTTTATAATTGATATAATTAATCTCCTGTTTTCTAATTGATTTTTTGGAAAAGATTTTTTCTTTATTTTTCTTTCTTTCATCACATAACCCTTCTCTGTGGGATTCGACCCCTACTTGCCCTAGCTATTTTAGTTAGTTTTTGTGGGGGTTATTTTTATGGTCATTGACGACACGATCATAAGTGCTTTCATTGTTTTGCACTCCTACATGTTGAATTTCTTCAACATTTCCTTAGTGTATTTTGCTTGACTTATGAAGATTCCATCCTTGCATTTTTTGATTTGCAATCCAAGGAAAAATGTCAGCTCACCCATCATGCTCTTCTCAAATTCACCCTGCATTTCCTTAGCAAAATACTCACAGAGACTTTCATTAGTAGCACCAAAGAATATATCATCAACATATATCTGAACAATAAGCAGATTAGTGCCTTTCCTTTTCAGGAACAGTGTAGTGTCAACACTTCCTCTTGTAAAACCTTTTTGCAACAAAAACTTTTATAGTCTCTCATACCAGGCTCTAGGAGCTTGTTTGAGACCATACAAGGCTTTGTGCAATCTGAAAACATCATTTGGTCTTTTGAAATCTTCAAAACCAGGAGGTTGTTCCACATACACTTCCTCTTGAATGTAGCCATTCAGGAAAGCACTTTTCACATCCATTTGAAACAGTTTAAAATCTAAATGGCAAGCAAAGGCAAGTAAAAGACGAATAGGCTCTAACCTAGCAACAAGAGCAAAAGTTTCATCATAATCAATTCCTTCTTCCTGGTTATAGCCTTTGGCCAACATTCGGGCTTTGTTTCTTACAACTTTTCCAGTTTCATCTAATTTGTTTCTGAATACCCATTTTGTGCCTACAATTGGATGATCTTCAGGTCTTGGCACCAAGGTCCAGACTTTACTTCGCTCAAACTGGTTTAGCTTCTCCTGCATTGTTGCCATCCAGCTTTCTTCTTTCTCTACTTCTTCAAATGTCTTTGGTTCTATTTGTGAAATAAATGCAGCAAATTCACAAGTCTCTTTTAGTCCACTTCTTGTTCTCAGTCCTTCTCTATGATCACCAATGATTTGATCCAGGGGGTGACTGCTCGCATGTTTCCATGATCTTGGAAGGTCATGGTGTTGAACTTCCACTGTTTGTAAGCTTTCTATAGGAGGTTCCTTTCGGTCCTCCTTTTTTGTGTCCTCTGGAACTGGATTAGTGTTACTAACTTGCATCTGTCTCATATTCTCACTAATTTCACCTGCATCGTCATCATCATCCACTACCCTTCTCGGTGGAGCATTAGTTTCATAAAAAACAACGTGAATTGATTCTTCTACAACTAAAGAAGTTTTGTTAAACACTCTGTAAGCTTTAGAATTCAGGGCATAGCCCAGAAAGATGGCTTCATCACTTTCGACATCAAACTTCCCAATGGTTTGTTTTTCATTATTCAAAACAAAACACTTGCAGCCAAAGCTTCTATAAAGTGAGAAATGTTTGGCTTTCTCCCTTTATAAAGCTCATAAGGAGTTTTTGAAAGCATAGGTTTGAGAGAGACTCTTTTTAAAATATAGACTGCAGTTTGAGTGGCCTCGGCCCAAAAATACTTTGGCAAATTGTTTTCACAAATCATGGTTCTAGCCATGTCTTTAAGTGTTTTGCTCTTCCTTTCCACCACACCATTCTATTGTTGGGTTCTGGGAGCAGAAAAGTTGTGAGAAAAATCATTTTCATTACAAAAGTTTTCAAATTCATGGCTTATGAACTCACCACCATGGTCACTTCTAATGCCAGTGATGTTGTAGCCTTTTTCATTCTGAACAATCTTACAGTGTTTAGCAAAAACTTCTAAAGCTTCATCTTTGTGACTTAGAAATTAAATCCAAGTAAATATAGAGTAATCATCAACAATCACAAAGCCATAAGATTTACCTCCCATACTCCTGACATCAATAGGACCAAAAAGATCCATGTGCAGGAGCTCAAGTGATCGTGTGGTAGAGATAGCATTCTTTGGCTTGAATGAGCTTCTGACTTGCTTTCCAAACTCACATGCTTCATAGACTTTATCATTATCGAATTTCAGTTTGGGCAGACTTTTGACCAAGTCCTTTCTCACTAGTTTGGCAATGGTATTCACACTAGCATGACCTAATCTTTTATGCCACAACCAACTATCAGAAGTATTGTTAGCCATCAAACAGATATCATTTTCCAAGACTAAATCATCAAGAAAGACAACATATACATTACCATGCCTCTTACCAACAAACTTGCGCTTGCCTGTTTTGATGTCAAACACTTGGCAAACGTGAGTGTCAAAGTATACTCTGTTACCTCTATCACAAAGTTGACTAATGCTTAGTAGGATGTGCTTTAAACCTTTAACAAAGCACACATGTGTGATTTGACCAGAGCCTTTGCCAACAGTTCCAATTCCCTGTATTTTTCCTTTTGAATTGTCACCAAAGTTGACATTTCCTCCATTTTTCATTTTAAGCTCCCTAAACATCTTTTTCTATCCTGTCATGTGTCTTGAACAGCCACTATCCAGGTACCAGGGCTGTTTTTCCTTAGGTTGAGCCTTCAAACAGTATTCTTGTTGCTCTTGCTCAACCTGCATGTACAGAATTTTAGTTTGCTGTTTTAGGTACCCATACTTTGATGGGTCCTTGGGGGTTAGCAACAACATATGTGCCTTTTGGCACCCAAACAAGCTTGGTTCGGAAGGGATATCCATCCTTCTGATAGCACTCAGGGGATTGATGACCCTTCCTGCCACAAGTATAGCAGGTCATGGCTCTAGGCTTAAATTGCCTTCTGTTGTATCTAGTTTTAGTCTGACCAATTTTAGTGTTGTTGTTAGTCACATCAATTTCTTCACTTTCCATCTCTTTTAACAGTTTTAATAGTTTTTCATTTTCAGCTTTAGCATGTTCCAGATCAACAAATAATGCATCATATTTAGTAGTCATGCTATCTAAACTGTTTTTAGTGGATTCCAAATCAAGAATTATCTTAGAGTTTCTTTTCTTCAAATATTTATACAAAACTACAATATGTTCATATTCTGCAAACAAACTTTCATATTCATCATGCATCTTATCAACAGTAATATCAAAAAGATCAGGAATTACCTCAAGGCTTTCTTCCTCTACCATCAGACATAGGTTAGCCTTGGATCCTTGTTCATTATCACTGGCTTCTGAGTCTGAGACATCAGTGTCTGACCAGGTGCTAGCAACCATTTCCTTTTTCTTCTTCTTGTCCTTTCTAGGGGCTTCCTTCTTGTTGAGTGGACAGTCACTTTTGATGTGACCAGGTGAATTGATTGTCCTTGTAATCATCATTCCTGTATCTTTCTCGATCATTTCTGAATCGATCTCTTCGCTGGCTTCTCTTGTAAATGAGCTGGTTTCTTCTTCCTTTTAACCTTCTGTATTTTTTGGCTAGCATTGCAGATTCATTGTCATCTCGGGTGAATCACTTTCACCCAGTGTCAGTTCCTCTATTTCTTCCTCCAGTGCAGACACTTTAAGAGCTAATCCTTTCTTATTTTATGTGTCCTTCTTGTCATAATTTGCTTCATGTTTCAGTTCAGATTAATATGTGAGCAACGATCCACATATGTCATCAAATGAGGTGGTGATCGGTTGTCAGCAATCATAAAAATAATCCCCACAAAAACTAACTAAAGTAGATAGAGTAAGCAGGGGTCGATCCCACAGAGAAGGGTTAAAATTATGAAGATCTTTTCCAAAGAATATATCTTTTCCAAAAATCACTTAGAAAACAAGGGATTAAAAAGATTAATTATAAAGAAAGCAAATTAAACTAAAAACAAAGCAAAGCAAATTAAATCTAAATCTAGGGCAAATTATAAAGCAAACAATAATTATAAAGCATACTTCTTCTCCAATGGTATGAATCAATCAGATTAACTATGGATCATTGATTTAAAGGGTGAATTAGCATCTTATTCTTGATGATAACTGATGTAGGAAAATTCCAACATGTATATTAGATAAGAGACCGGTCAAAGCTGCAGTTATCCCTTTTATTCCTTCACCAATCAATCACTTCTTCAGGGCCTAAAGATCGCTTGAGAACAAAGCATTAAGAACAATTAATTTTACACACATGCCTACAAGTAGAACCATAGGAAGAGCAATTTCTCACCCCCCGATAGACAAACTCCCATCAGGCAGCGGTCAAACAAACCTAATTTGGTACAATAAATCAAACCCGGAGGTCAAGCCTTATTTGATTAGCGGTAGATCTATCTTATTACGTCATTAGTGGCCACATAAATCAATAAGATTCAAGATCATAAAATAAAATAGGGTTTTGCCTACTATCTATCAAGAACTTAACACTAAATTATAAGTATAGAAATCTCACCACAATCAATTGATTGAATTCACCAAAGGATAAGAAGTATTAAGGGTCCAAGTCCATGAGAGACATGAGAACACTTACAGGACTTGAAAGAGGCGATATCCTCCCTTGAAAACCCTAGGTTTATCGCACCCCTCTATGTTTAGAGAGGGTGTCGACTCCCCTTCTAAAAAACTAGAGAAAAACTAAAGAAAAAAGATGAAAGAGAATTGTGTGAAGGTATTGTCTGTGTGTGGTTTCTGTTACAATAGGTGGCTTTATAAAGGGGACTAATTAGACTCCTCATACACTTAGATAATAGTCTAGGACGGTTCTAGATCTAACTTGGACTTCAAGTTGGATTAAAAGTCTTCCTAGAGCAAAATCCTAGTCAAAATAGGATCCTGGAATTTTTTAGATTTCTGCAGAAACTTCAACGGCAAATTCGGACTTGAAGATGGCAGAACTGGGCTTTGGACTTCAAAGGAAAGTTGTAGATCTCGGAATTAGCTTTCTAGCGGCTACTCATGGACTTAAAACGGACATCTGAGCAGAAAGTTATGGTCTTTCTACCGAGACTGTGCTGATTCCTTTTCCAAATAGGACTAGATGCGGGAAATTACGGGATATGGATATTTTGGAGGGTTCATGCAGCACCAATTGAGATTTTAACTCCAATTGTGAACTTATATGGGCTGAGTATAATCCCATATAAATTATCCAAAAATCCTTAACTTCCGGGCTTCTTTTGGGCTTGGCTTCAATCCTTTGCAATTTAAACTCCAAATCTTCAATTCTCGCTTCTTGAAATAATTCTTCAAATCTTCAAAATATCTTCAAACACGAATTTCGAATCTTCAAATCTTCATTCCAAATAGCTAAGTCCATAGTTGAGTAAAAAGTCACCAAAATAGCTCCAAAAAGAGTGAAAAACAATAAGTTTTCACTTTTCTTGTCTTCAACACCTAAAAACACAAATACTTGCAAAATAGGGTAAAAATACATATAAAATTGGCAAAAAGTATGGAAAATAGCTATAAAATATGCATAATTTTGGCTTGATCATATTTTCCCCTACACTAAACCTTTGCTAGTCCCTAGCAAATTAGTGTAGACAAACTAAAATTGAGACTTACTAACTTTAACTATATATGCATTTACATTCAAATCTTTTGAAAAACTTTGAATACATACATATATAAAAGATCAATTCAATTATGAGATTAGAATAACAAAGAATATTAAGAGTATTCAATTCAAAGGATCAAGATATAGTAGGCATCCTTATTCTTAAGTAACCATAATCAAAGTAGTTCTAATCACTTATCATTCATTACACCTATAACTACTTCTTTCTATAAGCTTATGTCTTCATCTTTATCTCCACTACTCAAAGGATTGCATATCATGAATACAAATCAAGAATTTCGCATGGGTTATAACAGATTTTCAAAGGGTATTTGATTTTTTTTAGAAAAGTGAGGTTACTAAACTCGAAGTGTTTCATGATAATTAGGGGTTACTAACACCCTTTATTTTTTATTTTGAGGCTACTAGCACTCTAGAGGGACAATATTTCTGCCGATCCATGCCTCTTATCATCTTCCCAAGGGTTACGAACTCCTTTTGTTTAAAGAGAAGAGTGACAACAATGGATTTTTTTTTAATTTTTAAGGCAAAAGATATCTCTAATCCTCTTGCATGAAAACACTTTTTTTTTATGAAATTTTTTTTATTACTACCCTTCTATATAGATCATAGTCCCCCACACTTATTCTTGACATATTCATAACATACTCTCATAAGTGTAGTTTCAATAAAAATTAAACACAAGTTCTAGAAATCTGCAATCATGGAAATAATAAATGGTAAGAAATAAGAAATAAGATATCATACTATAAATTAATCAATGAATCCAACATTCTTAAGAATTCTAAATAATCATCAATCATAAGCAAATCAATCAATCAATATATATACGAAAAATCAAAATTTTGTCAAAATTTTTGAAAAATTTATGCAATTTTCTATGTATGCAAACTCTCTATTAGACTCTTTCCCCCACACTTAAAAGATACATTGTCCTCAATGTATAATTATGTCTCTCTTAAGTCCTGGATAAAAAGATATACTCAAATTTATGCACTGATTCACACACATGAATTCATAAAGAGGCAAACAATAAAAGCAATAGACAATCAAAGCAAATTGAAATTAAATGGAGTTAGGGTTTAAGAAATCTTCTCTATTTCCAAGCATAAGCTCCATTCGATTTCTTCCTGTTGTAGAAAAATCCTTTTTCTCACTTGGTATGGAATCCTAAAAAAATATAGAAAATAAAACAAAGAAAAATTAAGGGTTAGTAAAAACATTGGGTTGCCTCCCAATAAGCGCCTTTCTTTAAGGTCTTTGGCTAGACTGCCTTAAAAAAGGTTATTCTTCAAGGGTGAAGGAATTTCGAGTGTATTCCTTCAATAGGTCCTCAATGAATCTACTTTCATCAATGATTTTGATAATTTCAAGTTGAATTTTATCAAGACTTGAAAAAATCAAAGAACTTAAAGCAGCACGATCTGGTGGTGGCACGGGCATGACTTGACTTGAAAAGAATTTGACCGGTGGTGGCATGGTGATGGCCGGTTCTAACTTGGTGAAAACTTGAGGTGGCGCGACATTGGCTGGTGCTGGCTCGGTAGGGCGCGCGAATGGCTCGGCATGGGCCGGGCATGGCATGACATAATGTGCGGATGGGGCCTGGCGAGGTGCGGGAATGGCCGGTCTTGGTGTGGATATAGCCGGACTTGGCTCGGTGATGGCTCGATTGGAAGCTTTCATGACCGGCACTGACCGGGCATGGTGTGCGGATGGAGCGGACAAGGTCGGGCATGGCGCGGGCGGCATAGCGGCACTTGCTGGGTATGGCCGGGCATGCGGCACGGGTGGCTCAGTAGTGACCTGGCAGGGTCGGGCAGGTGGAACGATAGAGGCCGGGATGGGCGCACGGGCTGGCGCGGCAATGGCTGGTGTAGGCCGGCCATGGGATGTGGATGACCAGGCTGTAGCCGGGCAGACTTACTTGTGCAGCATGGGCTTGACCGGGCTATGTCCTTTGGCAGCTTCCTTTGGTGCATTAGTTAGCATTTGAGCAAAATTCTCGAATACCTCATATATGTGTAGACACCCTATTTTTGTTCACATCCCTTTTTCTTTCAAATTTCTATTAAATAATTCTCTCAAACAGTTAATTCCTTCTATTTGGTCCTTTTATTTCTTATTCCCAACCCATCTCTAGTCAAGTATTTCCCTTCACCTTAATTTTCTTCCTTACCTATTGGGATGAGCTTTGAGCTTCAGTTTTACTTTGGGTCTCTTCCTTTAATCAATTCTTATTAGGCTTTGACGACTTTTGGGCCACCTTTGGGTTAATACCATTCTCGGACAATTGGGATTGATTATTGATCATTTGGTCATTAGGTCATGTACCTTTGGGCATTTTTGTTAGAAATTCAATTTGGACTCGATAAACCGAAACCCATTTTACAAAAAAAGGGGGTGGTCCATTTTCCTTCTAAATAAATGTTCACTTCAAATGGCAAAAGGAGTTTTATTTCTATTTCTTTGGATGCATTTCATTTCACAAAGTGCTAGCTTACACATGCTACAAACTCAAAAAAGGAAGGGGAAATTGTCATTTGCAAAATTACAAAGTGGGAACACGTGGAGAACAAATTGTTGTTGCCTTTAATTTCTTTTATGTTTGTAACATGATAACTTGGTCACGTGGCCTTCACTCTGACTCCAATCTTCTCATTCTTGCGCGCTGGTTGTCTTAAGTGTGAAAAAGGAAATGGAATTCACCTTGAAGTTTAATGCTGCTTGCACAACAAAACCAAGATATGATTAGTGGCCATTTGAGCTAAATGGGAGTCGAACCTAAGGACAAAGTAGTAGTGCTGATCATAAAGGGACAAAAAGAAAGCAAGGGAGAGTGTAAACAGAGCACTCATTGCACTAGATTGCCGCAATCATTCACACTATCGAGCACTTACTCAAACCGGATCACAAAGAACCACATAGCTTTCACACAAGGCAGAGTACAATGTCAAGCACATAGAAGCAACTACAAGGCAGCAATGGGGCAGTGAAGATCAAAGCACAAACAGAGTTCTCCAAGGCAGAAACAATGAATAAAGAGTTGAAGCAAAGTTGCAGGACAATGAAGTTCAAACAGTTAAATACAGGTGAAAAATCATCAATAGACAGTATACCTGGAGCCCATTACGCTGTACGGAATTGAGCAGGCATTATAGCAGCCATACAAACATACACACAAGTTCATGTTCTCAATTTCAGATTCGAAGTTCCCAGCAGTTAGAAAAGAAAACAAGGAAGTATTGGAATTTAAAGCCCTAAACTGCAATTGCAAGCAACAAACAGAGACAAAGGCATGAAATTTCAGCACAGGCAAGGCATACAGACGAGCAACAAAAGTATTGAGTGTAAAGAAATTCAGAGGCAAATTGACAGAATTTGTACCAAAAACAGAATGGCAGTAGACAATTCACAAAGCAATAAGGCAATGACAACATCTCAATGAGCATAGGACAATTCATCACATTGTAAATTGAAGCAAGCACAAGGAAAGAAACAGATCCATTCAGCAGCATTTAAAAGAAAATCATGGGCATTCCAGCATGAAATTCAGGGGTAAACAAAGACATAAAAGCAATGTAATCATATGCTAAATAAGTCTTTCATCAAGAGAATTGCAGAACACATACAAAGCAAGTTTAGATCCTACACATTAGTCAGTTGGCATAACAAGGCTTTGAGCAGGCCCTAAGTTCATCAATAAAAGATGCCAAAAGATTAAGAAGCTAGAACAGAACTCAAAATGACAAATTGTCAATCCAAAACAGCAATCAGAATCCAAAGACAAAATAAGGGCATATCATGGCAGTAAGCGATCATCCCGGAAGCAACAAAGAAGTGAAATTTTACCTTCTCGAAGTGGTATTCTTAGCTCCACAGGGTCTGCCACATTGCCAATAGGTCCAAGTCAGCAAGAGCAGCAACAAAAAGAGAAATACGTGTGAAAGAATTGAATTGAGGCAAAATGGAAAAAGACAAAACAGGAAAGGGAGAGGAAATTTCGCTCACCAGGCCAACTCACCTCTCCACACGTGCACAGTTGCAACAATTTTCACCTGCAAAAGACAAAATACAGATTAAAACAAAATTGAGCAAAAATGAGAGAGGAGAATCGTGAGATGAGGAGTGGCATTTATGGTTAAGATTGAAGGCAGAGGGCATATATATCACATTTTCACCAAGAGAGGTGGAGGGGGCACAATCTTGGAAAATAAAAAGAAAAAAGTTGTTGTTCTAGGGTTTTAGCAGTCAAAAAATTGAGGGTTCTTCAAGAGTCTAGTTTGAAAGTTTAAAAACGTTAGGGATTCTTAGTTTATCGATATAAAAATATAAAAGAGTCAGTAAATCAGGGAAAGTATATACCTTTTTCGGTCCATTTGTGTTTTCCTCTTCGCTCTTTTGCTTCCCAATATGCTTTGAAGGTCTCTTTGAGTTCAGATCCATAGGAAAGCTATCATTTTGAGTTTTTTTTGTCGGTTTCGAGTCAAAGCTTAGAAAGGAGGGAGCTTTTGTAGTCCGCAGAGGTCTTTTTGCCGGAGTCGGAGTCTGTTGCTTTTGGGTTAGGTTAGTTTCTTTGGTTTCTCGGTATTTGTGGGTTGGGGTTTTCGGTTACGAGGGTAAAGGAAGGGTCTTTTGTTCGGAGTCGGATTGAGTGATTTCCGGTAGGCTTCGCGGTAAAGGGCGGCGATTACAGTAGAGAGAGAAAGGGGAGTCTGGTTCGAAGAGAGAGAAGGGGATTTCTTGAAAGTGAAGTGGAAAAGAAGAGAAGGAAGAAGAGGAGTACGGATAAGGCCAAGTTTGGGGGCATTTCAGTGATTCAAGGGGTACATTTCCGAACTCCTTTAATTCATTCCTCTATTTAATGTGATATAATCCTGTTAGTGTTACTAAATTCACATAAAGAGTAAAACTTATGGGAGTGTTCGATAGAGTCCCTAAAATCTTGTTGTGGTTTCAATTAGGTCCCTAGTAGAGTAGTTTTTGATTTAGTTTAGTAATAGTGTGAATAAATTAGTTAAATATAATTAATTATAATACGGAATTTGCTAAATTTAGATTACATAATATATCTTGAGATAGTTAATTAACATGTTATTTATCAAGACTCATATCTAGTTAGTATTTAATTATTAGATTCCATAATAAATTAGGAAAAACTCATTGGCATCATGCATCATTAAATATCTGCTCATTAACTGTTCAATAAACCTGTGTTCATCTCCGAAAATGGGACTCCCTCGGAAAGGGTTTCTCTAGGTCGAGGCCTCTCTATAAATCGCACCGGAGTGCCGGGCCGTGCTTTATGGAGTGGCCTCGGTTGAACACACGTTTGTTCATTTTTAATCATATTGCATCTTTACAATGACATTCGGTATTCAAATAAGAAAGGGACGATGGGCATTTATTTCCGAAGATGAGACTTCCCCAGAAAGGAACTCTCTAGGTCAGGACTGTTCAATAGAGCGCGTCGAAATGCCGGGCCGTGCTTTACGGAATAGCCCCGGTTAAATGTCTACACTCTCCTAAAAATTGACGGTCCATGTATCATTTGCATTCATACAATAAGTAAGTCAACTAATCAACTTAATTCAGGGTAATTAAGTCGATAAATAACTTAATTCAGGGTAATTAAGTAAGTCAGTTAGTAATTAAGTAAAGTTAAAGCTAGTTAGTAATTTTTTTTTGAGGTAAAAGATATAGATCTTTTTATTTAGCTTGGAACAAAATTACAATCATTTTGAAATACATCCAAGACTAAATCAGGAACTTCTTCCATCCAGTAACTAACATTTGGTAAGGAATAACCAAAACTAGCTAAAGCATGAGCTAAAGCATGAGCTAAAGCATTCCCATCTCTACCAACATGGCAAAAAGAACAAGATCGAAACAGAGAGCTGTGGAATCTAAGTTCTTCAACAAAGAGACCGATTAGTGAGAGGTCTAAATTTGTCGAGTTCACTTTCTTAATAATTGATAAAGCATCTCCCTCTATGATAACGTCTTGAAACCCCATGTCTCGAGCCCACTCAACAGCCTTTACAGCAACTCTAGCTTCTGCATTAAAAGCATCCAAAACATAGTCCAATCGGCCAGCTATAGAACCCATGATTAAGCCATTGTGGTCTCTCCCAACTGCCCCAAAACTGCCTGTATTTGAAACAGCCTGAAAGGATCCATCAAAATAGACTTTAATAATTCCCACCGGAGGTGCTGTCCATTTCACAGTGAGCACAGGTTTTGGTATGACACTTATTGCTTCGAAACATCTTTGGAATTCCAGTATATAAGCTCGAATGAATTCCGCTGTGTGTTGTGGGTTTCTTCGATTTCCTTCGTGAAATTCAGTGTTTTTATCATTCCATATAGCCCAGGAGGTGATAAGTGCCAAATCGCTCCATCTGGTAGCTCCTCGGCTGAAAAATTATCATCAAGAAAATCGAGATCCCAGCTTCCATTCTCATGATTAATTAAGTTGGCTACACACATATTATCATCTAATTTACCTTGGGCCGATATAGGTATAAATAAAGCTATTTGAAGCACCCATTTATCTTTAGGAACCCGTATATCTGCACCAATGCGTATCCTCAATCGAACACCATGATTTAACAACGGTTGAGAACTCCAAATGCTCCTCCAAGTGAATGATGGATTCCATCCAAGCTTTGCTCCCAAAAAAGTTGATCTCGGGAAGTAGCGAGCCTTCAAGACCCTATAAGCCCAACTAGAAGAATCAGTGAGCAATCTCCAAACTTGCTTAGCTAGTAAGGCCATATTAAAATTCTCCATATCTCGAAAACCCATTCCACCTAAGTTCTTTGTTCTGCATAACCTTTGCCAGCTAATCCAATACATTGGCCTTTTATCTGTAGCTTGTTTCCACCAGAAACGTGACAACAGACTATTAATTTCTGCACACAAAGACTTTGGAAGTGCAAAAACATTCATTGTGTAGGTGGTGAAGTACTGCTTTTATCATGACCTCTCTTCCTCCCTGTGACAACATGCGAACATTCCAACTTTGTATCTTCTTCATGATTCGGTCCTTGATAGTGCCAAAAACTTGTTTACGGTTCCTCCCAACCAAAGCTGGTAAGCTCAAATATCTCTCAATACAATCTTGCTCCACAACACCAAATAAGTTTAAAAGTTCAACCCTCCGATGTTGGTCAACATTGCTCCCAAAAATGATGGCTGATTTATCGAAATTGATCTTTTGACCTGAGCATTCTTCATACCTCGTGAGTATGTCCTTCACCCATTTGCTATCAACCAAGTTTGCTTGACCAAACAAAAGGCTGTCATCAGCAAAGAATAGGTGATTTACTCTCGGCCCATTCCGACTAGCAGCAACACCCTTCAATAAACCACGATTTTGACTATCATACAACATAGCAGAGAGAGCTTTAGTGCAAAACAAAAATAAATATGGCGATAAAGGATCTCCTTGTCTCAAACCCCTGCCAGGCCTAAAGCCTTCACTAACCTCGCCATTTACTACTACTGAAAATGAAACTGATCTAACACACGACATGATCATATCAACCCACTTGCCATCAAATCCCATCTGCAACATGACTGCTTCAATAAAATCCCACTCAACTCGATCATAGGCTTTGCTCATATCCAATTTCAGCGCGAAAGATCCTTGTTTTCCTTTCTGATTACATCGTAGTGTATGTAATAACTCATAAGCCACTAAGATGTTGTCAGTGATCAATCGACCAGGAACAAAGGCACTCTGAGATTCACTGATACACATCGAAAGAAAAACCTTCAGCCTGTTCACCAAAACTTTCGAAATAATTTTGTAAAGAACATTACATAAGCTGATAGGCCTGAATTGAGTCATATTTTTAGGCTCTTTGACTTTGGGAATTAAGGCAATATGAGTATGATTAACCTCATGCAAAGAAGAATTGCCATTAAAAAAATTTAAACAAAAAGTAACTATACACTACAGAAAAACGCTGAAATAGGGGCGTTTATTTAGCGGCGTCTAGCAAAACGCCGCTATATTATATACTAAAACGCACAATAGAGACGCCGCTATTTCGCGGCGTTTACGTACCCAAGATGCCGCCATCTCTATGTATGGAGGGAGAGAATTTTCTTTTGCTTTTTTTGGAGGGAAAAATCCCCCTTTACGCAAAACCGCAAAATTCCCGACTCTACGCTATAACATATAGCGACGTCTTGTTGAAAGACGCCGGCAAATAGTGGCGTCTAGAACAAGAAACGCTGCTATTTTAAATATGTAGGGAGACATTTTTTCCCCTTTTTTTTTGTGGGAAAAATTCCCTCTCCCAAAAACAAAAAAAAATTGCAAAGTACACGCCTTTAGTATATAGCGACGTTTTGGAATAAAACGCCGCTAAATAGTGGCGTCTATTGGCCAAAACGCCGCAATGTTAATATTTGGGTGAGTGAAGTTTTCCCCTTTGTTTTGGAGGGAAAAATTCCCTCACGTATGATATATATATAGCGGCGTTTTCTGTATGCGCCGCTAAATAGTGGCGTTTTGGTTCTTAGACGCCGCTATATTTAATATATATATTGTTTTGAAAAAATTCCAATATTCAGAAATTGGTTTTATATGAATATAAAATATATATATTTATGTATTTATATATAGCGGCGTCCTATGTGTTAGACGCCGCTATATTTAAATTTTTTTTTCGCCAAAACGACGTCGTTTTGGCTTGTTCAGACAGCTTTTGGCTGAGTCGAGAACAACCTTCTTCATTCCAAAAATTATGGCCTAAAATGATTCGATTCTCTGAAAAAGAAAGGGAAATCCGACCATTTGAGTTTCCTCTTGCTTAATCTAGCCTAAAACCCCATATTATTGACTCTTTTTCCATCCAATGTAATGGGTTTTCTTCATTCTTCATAGTATAATCTAGTTGTGGAGAAGAAAAGAGAAGACAAAGCTCCAATTTCATTCTTCATACCATTTGGGTTTGTCTTTTTCCTTTAGTTGTTTGATTTTTGTTGATTTTCGTGGAATTTTGGTGTTTGCTTTATGTCTAACTTGTTAGAATTTAGAAATTTAGAGAAACTAATAATATTGACCATGAAGTTTAAGAAAATTTTAGAGGGATCATGAATATTTGTGTTGTTATATCATATATTAATGTTTTAGGTTGTTGTAGAAATAATGATTTCCTATTTATCCAAGTTTTTAAGATGATGTTGTTTAGCTTTATGCATTAGCTTTCAATGCCATGTATTGATTTATGATTTTGTTCAATGCCATCCTTGTATTTATCCAATTGGAAACACATGATTTATGTTTTTGTTAAAATGTAAATTTGGTGAGGATTTGTTACTTAATGGTGATTGTTATTGAAACATTGATGTTTGTATAGCATTTCATTATCTTTGAACACTTTGCCTTTGTAATTTATTAGGATTAAATAAAAGTGCAATGGACAAAAGTTGGATGCAAAAGGACAGGTGTGATCCTGTTTATGAAGCAGGGTTAGAACAGTTCCTTGATTTTGCTTTTGAGAGAGAAAGTAAAGGTCTCCAAATAGTGTGCCCATGTGCTAAGTGTAAAAACGGGAGGTGGCATCAGAGAGACATTGTCCGAGAACATTTAATTGTTGATTGCTTTGTAAGAGATTATCAGGAGTTTGCTTTCCATGGTGAGGATTTGCGTACTAGAAATTCAAGTATGCCAGGCATTTCTTCCAGGACTAGTTCAAGTTTAGGAGGTGACATCTCACGAGATGACGTGAGGGGATTGTTGCGTGATGCTTTGAACATGCATGACCGACCATCTTTCCATGAATCTGATCAAGTTGGAAGTGATGCAAATGTAGGTGATTTCAACGAAGATACAAGGGATGAAGAACCTACTTTATAGGCTACAAAGTTTTATAAGTTACTTGAAAGCATGAATGAGCCACTTTACCCGGATTCCTAAGTTTCAAAGTTGTCCTTTTCAATAAAGCTCTTACACTTGAAGTGCTTGTCTGGTATGACGGGAAAAGCTTTAGACTTGGTTTTAGAGTTGTTGTGAGATGTATTTCCCTTTGCAGCAATTCCTACTTCTCTTTATGAGTTAAAAAAGATCATTGGTGATTTGGGGTTTTCGTATAAGAAAATTCATAGCTGTCCCCAAGATTGTTTGTTGTATTGGGGAGATAGAGCAGATCAAGAGTCTTGCCATGTCTGTGGAAGTTCCCGGGGGTTACAACCCACCTCTGGTGAATCTTTTAATCGGGAGGATGTTGTTGCGAACTGGGGGAAATTGAGGCCTACAAAGGTATTGCGGTATTTTCCGTTAATCCCAAGGTTGCAGAGACTTTTCATGTCCTCTAAGACTTCGGAGTCTATGACGTGGCATGCCGATGGCCGTTCCAATAACGGAAATTTGAGGCATCCAGCAGATTCTTTAGCTTGGAAGGATTTTGATTCTAGGTATCCGGATTTCGCTTCGGAACCTAGAAATGTTCGCCTTGGACTTGCATCTGATGGGTTTAATCAGTTTAAGACAATGAGTAGTACTTATAGTACATGGCCAGTCGTCTTAATTCCTTACAATCAACCACCTTGGATCAGTACGAAACAATCTTCTTTCATCTTGTCTATGATAATTCCAGGGGAGAAAGGTCCGGGGGATGACATTGATGTGTATTTGCAACCTCTCATTGAAGAGTTGAAGCAATTATGGGATGGAGCCCTTACTTATGATGCAACACGAAAACAGAATTTTCACCTCTGTGCTGCATTATTGTGGACCGTGAATGACTTCCCTGCTTATGCTAATTTATCTGGATGGAGTACTAAAGGTCGTTTTGCTTGTCCCTGTTGTGCTGGCGAAACATGTTCCAATTGGTTGAAGCATGGTAAGAAGTTTTCTTATTTGGGACATCGGAGGTGGTTGGAGGCAGGCCATCCCTTTAGATCGCATAAGCGTGCTTTTGACAACACGGTGGAATTACGGGAAGCACAATCTACTGCGTCAAATGAGGCATCTCTGTGGAAAAAACGAAGTATTTTCATTGATTTGATTTATTGGGAACACAATCTACTGCGTCACAACCTTGATGTAATGCATATTGAGAAGAACGTCTGTGATAACATCCTCGACACCATTCTTGACATGGATGGGAAATCAAAAGACGATCTAAATAGTCGTCTTGACTTAGTTGAGATGGGAATCCGACCTGATCTTCATCCCCAATTGGATCATAATGGAAAGAGAAGCATTCCTCCGCCCGTATATACCATGTCTAAAAAGGAGAAGGAGATCTTCTGTCAAGTTTTGAAGGACGTCAAGGTTCCAGATGGTTTTTCCTCAAATATATCAAGATGTGTGAATGTCATTGACCGAAAACTGTATAATTTGAAGTCACATGATTGTCACGTCTTAATGCATGACTTACTTCCAATAGCCTTACGGTCATCAATGCCGAAGAGAGTGACTATAGTCATAATTGAGCTTTGTAACATATTCAAAGCTCTCTGTGCTAAGGTTCTCAAGGTAGATGAGCTGGACAAACTTCAAGAACGCCCCGCATTGGCTTTATGCAATCTAGAGAAGGTGTTCCCTCCTAGTTTTTTCACTATAATGGTGCATTTGGTTATTCACTTGCCATTACAAGCAAAACTTGGTGGACCGGTTTCTCCTAGGTGGATGTATCCGGTAGAAAGGTACTAATTCAATTTCCAGAAAGCAAGTTATTTATTTTCAATATGGTGAAAAAATTTAGCTTGTACTATTATTTTTGTAGGTTCTTAGGTAAGTTGGGTGCCTACGTGCTAAACAAACGGTTTCCGAAAGGTTCGATTGTCGAAGGTTACTTGGCAGAGGAATGCATGACATTCTGTTCTAGATATCTTGAAGGAATCGAAACTCGATTTAATAGACCATCAAGAAATCCTGGCTGCTCGAAAAATGATAGTGGCGTTCTTTATTTATTCGAAAGTGGTGGTGAAAAAATTGGCGGGTTTGAGCATGTCCAGTTAGATCATATATCAAGGACCCATGCACATCGATACGTTCTTTTCCACCATGATGCGATTGAGCCATTTAGAAGGTTAGTATAAACAATCAATAGCATAAACATATGTTTTTACATCTTAGTACTAATTAAGCATCTTTTTAAGTTTAGAAACTACAAGAGAAGCTTGGTCATCAACAACCGTTCTCGACGACCTAACCAACGTGATGTTGATAAGTTATTCACGGAGACGTTTCTTGATTGGTTTAGGCAACAGGTAAGTTAATTACCTTTTCTTTTATTGTTATGTTACTTACAATGGGTTGTATCTAAGTTACTTGTATATGGATTACCTTCAGGTTAACGATGGGCTTCAAGTTTCTGAAGAAGTTGAAATTCTTGCTCGAGGTCCAAAGGAGATTGTGAAAAGATACAAGGGATATTCCATCAATGGATATCGGTTTAAGGTCAAACAATTTGAGAGCAAGGGCCGAACGCATGTCACTTCGTCAACAACAAGTTATGCTAGTTCTCGAGATTTGAACCCTTTAGAAGGAAACCTTGACTACTATGGAGTGCTTAATGATATCATTGAATTAGATTTTGATGAAAAGTATAGGGTTGTCTTGTTTCGATGTCACTGGCTGATGTGAATAGTTCTAGAGGTGTTAGGAAACATGAGTTTGGGTTTACCCTAGTCAATTTTGATCGGCTCATTCATACCGGTGATCATGTTGTTGATGACCCTTATGTTTTCTCCTCTCAAGTTAAACAAGTTTTCTACTCGCAAGATCCGATCGAACGAGCTTGGCATGTTGTTGTTCACAATACACCTAGAGATAATTTTGACATGGGTGGGGAATCCTCCAATGAGCCAAGAACGGAGTTTTTTCCATCCAATATAATGCTTGACGAATCCGAAACGCAATGGATTCGACATGATGTTGAGTTAGATGAATAACATGTTTAATTTTGTAAATGGGTTTAGGGCAACTTATCCTAAAATTGTGTTTATGCAATGTATATGAATTCCATTTGGATGTAGCATTGTGTGATTCATTTTCTTTGGTAATTTTGTTTAGTTCTTATACAAATTTGATTTTAATTTTAATTCTTAGTTTTTATATTTGTCGATTATAATCTGGTAATTTTGTTTTGTTTAGTTCCATTTGGATGAATACCATTAATTTTGCCCAAGGATTGCTGCGCAATAGCGGCGTCTAATGAAATAAACGCCACTATTTAGCGGCGCTTAATGAATCCAACGCCACTATTTAGCGGCGTCAAACGAAATAGACGCCGCTATTTGGTGGAGTCCATGTGGGAAACAAGTTACCACCCAACTGGGAGCCATTCCAATGTGTAATTCCTAAATATTACTTCCTCCGATCCATTTTAAGTGTCACAAATCAAGTTTTGAATTATTTCATTTTAAGTGTCACACTTATAAAATCAATACAATTTATAGTTTTTTTTCCATATTTACCCCTAATTAATGCGGAGTTAGAGAGGGAACATAAATGTAGTAATTAATAAAAGGTTGGGGTGTTTAGGTTATTCAAATACTTTTTTAGGGTATTTTTAAGATGAGTTAATGATTGCCTTAATATGTCTGATATTTTTAGTGTGACACTTAAAATGGATCGGAGTGAGTAATATTTTCTAATTTTAATTTCCCAAATAGCGGCGTCTGTTAACTTAAACGCCCCTATTTAGAGGCGTCTAAACTAAGTAGACGCCGCTATTTGGGTGGAGTCCATCTGGGCTCCCAGTTACCACCCAATTGGGAGCCCGGTTGGACCCTTCAATTTGGGGCGAAGTCATTGTCCTGACTGGGAGCCGACTTCGCCCCCAGCCGGGCCCCCAGGTCTCATTTCTTGTCTAATTTATTTCCTCGTAAATGGTGGCGTCTTAGGTAACAAGACGCCGCTATTTGGGTGGAGTCCATCTGGGATCACAGTTACCACCCAATTGGGAGCCCGGTTGGACCCTTCAATTTGAGGCGAAGTCACTGTCCTGACTGGGAGCCAACATCGCCCCGAACCGGGCCCCCAGGTCTCCTTTCTTGTCTAATTTATTTCCTCATAGATGGCGGCGTCTGAGTTGTTAAACGCAACTATTTAGCGGCGTCTTAGGTAACAGGACGCCGCGAAATAGTGGCGTTTAGTAGATAAGACGCCGCTATTTGATAAATTGAAAATAAAACGGTGTCGTTTTTTCACCCTAAACCATCTTATTCCCTAAAATTTCTAAGTCTTTTTCAGATAAGCTATTTTTCTCCACAGTTCTCCCTTCTCCTCTCCTTCGATTCGCCCTTCCTCTCCATCGATTCGCAGTGGCCTTCTCCTCTCCTTCGATTCACGCCCTTCTCCTCAAGAGTAAGTCATCATTTGTTTCCTTTTCCTTTTCCTTTCCTTCTCCTTTTCCTTCCGTCAGTTCTCCCTTCTCCTCTCATTCGATTCGCCCTTCCTCTCCATCAATTCGCAGCGGCCTTCTCCTCTCCTTCGATTCATGCCCTTCTCCTCAAGAGTAAGTCATCATTTGTTTCCTTTTCCTTTTCCTTTCCTTCTCCTTTTCCTTCCGTCAGTTCTGCTTTCGTTTTCTCCTTTCCTTCTCTTCGATTCGCGTGTTTAATTTTTTGTCCCTAATTTGTAAAACCCTAATTTGTCTGGAGTAATCTTCAAACACCAGCCTTTTCCAGCAAACCCAGTTGCTAATTTCCTTCACATTTTCATTTTCTTCTAAAAAAAAATTGTTTCGATATTTATATATCAATTGATATACTGAGGCCTGGATTCAATATTTATAAAAAAATAAACTAAATTTGTCCTTAAATTACTTGCTTTCTTAATTTGTCCTTAAATTTTGAAACATTTTTCATATGTGCAGGACATATATCGACAACGTTTGAGAAGGTGGTCTGTTTAGACAATTTTCTTCTAGTTAGCCACACAGGTATGCTTTGCTTTGCTTTGCTTGCTTTCTTAATTTGTCCTTAAATTTACTAGAGAATGATTGATTATTGGTCTGGGACCGGGTCCTCAAATTCAATCTTGTTTTGCTCTGTCTCTCAATCTAGGACTTCTCATTCTTTCTACTTGCCTTTTTTTTTTGCTCTGTTTTTTTCCTTTTGGACTTTCCTTCATCATAGTTGCACAATTCATAGGAAATTATTTCTCTATTTTATCCCTGTTCATGACATGATTCTCTTTAGCTAGCACTATTAGACAGTGGCTTTGAATTGAGACTCATCTGTGTTGTTAAGATAAATCAAACTAAAGATAGAAAATTTTCAGTCTGTTTCTGGTTTCATTTATGCTAATAGATATACAGTGAGCAAATACAGCTTGAGCAAGTATTGGCAACAATGTATTCATTAGCTGAAAGCCTGACCAAAAGTCAACAAATTCTATAGGATCATTTTTTCTTCCTTCTATTTTCTGGCATTTACTTTCTTTTGCACCATATTTGAGTAACTCAAAGTTATATCAGCGTTTATAATTGGATGAATAATTCTGTTTATGTGATTCTATGTCTACAATTAAGAATATTCATATCTTCAGTTTCTAGCAAGCCATTACTCATGGCAGATTTTAAATCCTTTTCAGCAGAAGACCAATCAGACTCAGTATATAGTTGTCTAGTTAACACAAGTATAAAATGATAGGGTTCATAAAGTGTAATTTTGTTCTGATTTGTCTAGCATTTTCACTTGCAGCTTGCTGGTTCGGTTGGACATAAGTTGATCTCTAGAGCTGGTGCTTGTTTATGAATAAGCAGATTGCTCGCTGCACATTTGGTATGCTTTTGTTCTCCATATTTTGCTTTGCCTCTGGCTTTGCTGTGAGGTTTTGTGCATATCTAGATGAGATGAGTTGACTGTTGCTCTTATGCCTATGTGACTATAATTGAGGAATGTATATGATTGCAGGTTGTTCAGTACTGGTAACAGAAGGGTATTTCTGGGTTCACTGTTTTCAAATATCGACTGAGGCGGCTTGAAGGACAGCCCACGTTAACAAATATGCAAAACTGGAATACAAGGTTCGTAAGAAATCGTCATTTGTTTTCATTAAACTTTTAATATTCCATATGTAGTTTCAATAACTAATTTGGTTTTTTGTCTACTATGCAGCAAACCCAAAGGTTTTCTGAAGAGGAAAAAACGGGAAGGTTCAACATCTATAATAAACGCGAAGAAAGCAATTCAGCAGCAATGTCTAGTAAAACCTTCTGGCATCAGGGATTTAGCAGCAAATGACGACCCAATTGAGGCTGCAAATGACGACCCCATTGAGGCTGCAAATGGAGAGGATGTTCGTGTTCCGGCCCTCCCCACTTCGACCCCAGAAGTGGATCCTCCCACTGCGACCGAAGCAGTGGTTCCTCCCACTTCGACCCCAACTGTGGATCATCCCACTTCGCCTCGGGTCGGTTCGGCTGCGCTTAATGAAGCGGGGGTTTCTGCTAACGAAGCGAGCACTTCTGAACTCTCTGAGCCGGTTGATTCATTCTATATGACAACCATTACAGGTATTCGACTAAAACCATAATCTATTTGACTTCTATTTTTTTTTTACTGAACTTTTTTTTTGATAATTTACTAACTCATTTTTAATTATAGTTGTTGATGACACTGGAGTGGAGAAGCAAGTAAAAACAAATTTGAATAAACTCTGGACCTCAAGGCCTCCCTACAGAGTTATTATTAAAGGAAATGAATTGAAGCAACCTGTTGGAGATGAAAGCAAACTCCTTGGAGGATTTTTAGGGAAGTTGGGTCGGGATCAAGTACACCTTCCAATGAGTCCAAAGCCATGGAATACCGTTGATCGTACTGCCAAACAAAGAGCGGTCGAGTTTGTTATGGTATGTAACTTAATTTTCATCTTTCCAAATAGAGTTCTAACTTGTGTTTGCGTTCCATATTTGAATTCAAAGTGTAATGCATAATGTTAATATGATTTTTCTGCATTATTGTTTATGTTTGCAGACAAGATTTCGCTTTGACTGTGACACACACCCATGGCTAGAAATGAATATGGGAAAAAGTGGAGGGACTACAGGCATAAATTGAAGAAAGAATTCTATAGAGATACACTTCCTGCGACGAAAGATGCGCGCGATCCAAAGATACCCGCATACCTTTTTGACCCCATGGCAGAATATTGGCACTCAACAAAAGGAAAGGTACATTTTATTACTAATGTTAATTTGTAGAAAAAATGCATTCTTGTTGGCACATTATTCTTAGGTAAGTTGGTATATTAACGTTATGAATTTGTGTTAATAGAAAAAGCCAAAAGTAGGAAAAGAGAGTCGAGAATGTCAACATAATCTCCACACGTCAGGCTCAAAAAGCTTTGCGAGATTGAGAAATGAGATGGTAAGTAATTTAGAATTGCTGCGTTTTTAAAGAATGTAAATATTAATCTTGGTTGCTGCTACTACTTTTTTTGTACAAATTTAAATAAGTTATTTTAATTTTTTTCTCCTATGACATGCAAATGCTTTTTTGATTTATTTATAGAGGCAAAAAGGAGAAGATGTTGGGCGTCTCAACGTGTTCAAGAAGACGCATACAAGAAGAAATGGAGCAACCCGTAAACGAAAAAGTCGGGGAAGTTATGGTGAGTTTTCCAATTCTAAATCAAGCAAATGTGTATTATTGCGTGATGCTTTGCAAGTTGGCTCTGACATGTGGTTTGTAATTGCTATAAAATAGAAAAGGATAGACGATTTGCAGAAATCCGCATCTACAGAGGATACAGCGAATTTGTCAAAGGATGAAGTTGAAAGCAGAATTTTGGTTGAGGTGTTAGGGGAAGAACAACCTGGCCGAGTCAGATGTCTTGGATTGGGGGTCACACCGAAAGACGTCTTTAAAGACAATGCTTATTTGTTCACGGCCTATTCGAAGGGTTCTTCATCAGAGGTTCAGCAGCTAAGAGAAGAAATGCAGGTTCGAAATTTAAATTGTTTTACTTTATAATTTGATGAAAACTGGATATTACAAAAAACGCCGCTATTTCACGGTTTCATTTTGACATGGGCTGTTTTCGTCGTTTTAAAGTTATTTATTTCTTTTGTTTGCAGCGAAGGGAATTGCAAAATCAATAAAAGATTGCGCAAATTGATGAAGAGAGACGAGTGGAGAGAGAGCAGCTTGATCGTTTGACTAATGAAAATGCTCGAATTTCCTCCAAACTAGATAAGCTCATGATGATTGTTGCACAGAAATTCCCAGATTCTATAGATGTTGTGACGAAGAGTACGCCACAGGTAATGAGATTTTCATTCTCAATTATTTAGTGTATCTAAAAGTCTTTGACACTAAACTGATTTTCTAATTAAGTGCAATAACTCTTATATTTTTAGTAGGGCACTCAAAATGCGTATACTAGTGGCGGTGGCGATGGTGCGGACGATGGAGATGGTGATGGTGGTAATTTTTTGTCAATACTTCAATTTCCAGTGCACAATCACGCTGTGGTAAACAAGTAGATACAATATGATTCTTTTGATTCCTTAAATTCCTTTAATCATGTGTGGTTGATGTAACACTGGAACAATAGAGTTTTTTTACTGAAATTGTGTATAGAACAATTTTCATATATATATATATATATATATGCTACTTTGAATACCATGTGGATGTAATGTAATAAACTTCCTTTGGTAATTAAGTGTGATTATTCAAAATTTTGTTTCAATTGCATTTCACTGGTATTTTATATTTTGTGCTATTATCGTATAGAAACAACTCCCAACCAACCACCCTAAATTTTCCTACAAATAAATCTCCTAATTTGGGATATACCTTTATATAGTGGCGTCTGAAGAACAAAACGCCCTAAAATAGCGGTGTCTAAATATCAAGACGCCGCTACATTTACCTGTTTACGCCACAAATCTAAATCTTAAGAATGCATATAGCGGCGTCCAGGCGCCCCCAAATGGTGGCGTCTAGACGCCCCTATTTGGCGGCGTCCAGACGCCCCTATTTGGCGGCGTCTAGACGCC